>NDGN011473540.1:0-13759 GCA_002564285.1 Tympanoctomys barrerae
CTATGAATAACTACTACAAAGACAACAATATGCAATGTATTAATTATTGTAACTGTCCTATTACCATGTTTTGAAACTATCTCACTGCAACTTCTTTCTCAATAAAATTATTTTTAAAAAATAAATATTAAAGCTGAAAAAAAATCTCAGTGGATTAAAGCACCTGCAAGCAGGCGCAGGGGCCCGGGGTTCCATCCCTGGGCCTGCCATGCTGGCTCCACCCCTGGGGCTCACTGAGACAGCAATTGAGACTGGGCGTGTGACACCCACCTGTATTCCCAGGTCTTGGAAGGCTGTAAACAGGTGGATCACTATGAGTCCGATTTAGTAGTGAGACCTGAACACCCTGTAGACCCCTCCCTAAAATACAAAAAAATACATAAATAAATAAATACAGCCCTGCAGGGCAGCCCCAGACATTTTAAAGATATAGTGTTTATAGAAGAAGCAGTGCCTAGTACAGAGTAAGTGCTGTTGAAGGATTACTTGTGTTTTTCACAAAATCTCTTTTAGCCAAAAACTTCATGAGGACAGAAAGTTTGAACCAAAATGTGCAAATAATGCTAAGTGATAGAAATATCACTATTTTGTAATAATTGTTTTAATAATTGATTTAAAGAAGGATCATCAATGACTTGACACAGGCATATGGAGAATAATTTAGAAGAAGACCTTACCATACACTTAGATTACTTATTAACTACAAAGAAAAAAGTCCTTCTGTACTTCAGAAATCTTCAGAACATTAGGATGTTAGTGCCAATCTAATGATAAGGGAACGATAATAGAAATCTAAATTGAAGGATAATCTACTTGGAATGGATCTTTAAATCTTACATGTTTTGACAGAGAAAACAAAAATTTGAAGAAGTGAAAGTGTTGTAGATAAAAGGAAGCTATGGAAGCAGAACAATAGAAAGACAATGAACAATCTCTGGAGCCCGAGTTGGAAAATAAAAACCCATAAACTGTGTAGTAGAAAGACATCATTGTGATATTGGTAAGTTTGATTATGCAATAATTATTTTATTGTAACAATGTAATATTTATTGAGTGTGAAAATTATAATGTGATCATTTTAAAAGTATAACTGTGGGCACTACTTAGGGTATCTAGAATATAATTAAGTGATAAGTGATGTTTTCAATTTATTACCAAATGGTTAAGAAAAAAAGAAGTGTCACAGAAGAAAGCTAAAAATACTACAAACATGTAAGTAGGTGGTGAATCTAAGTAAAGAGTAAGTAAGTATTCATTGTGCTGTACTTTCCACTTTTTTGTAGGTTCAAAATTTTCACAAGAAATAACTGAGAATGAAAATCAGGGTGTGCCAACAGAAACCAGGAACAAAGTCAGCCCTTTCCCCCAACCTCTGTTAGCTTTGGAGCCACCTCTGGGACCTAGCCTGAGTGGTGATCTCCAAAAACACTCCCATTTTTATCTCCAGCATCGTGGCAAATGCCTAGATCATGTGATCTTAAAAGATGTGCAATATGCTTATGCAGACACAGGTGCCTGGAGTTCGATCCCTGGCCTGCTGTGCCAACCCCACCTCCAGGGTATGCTGAGCCAGTAATTGAGACAGGGTGTGGTGGTGCCCACCTGTAATCCTAGCACTTGGAAGGCTGAAAAACAGGAAGGGTCACTACAAGTCTGATCTATGTAATGAGACCTTGTAGACCCTGTACTAAATACATTAAAAAAAAAAAAGATTCACGATAAAAGTACCCCAGTTCTCAGGGAGCAGGGGCCAAGTCAGCCTAAGGTACGGAAAAATCGGGATGATAATCCTGGATATCAATTTTCCAGGCATTGCTCTTCTGGCCTCTCCTGTCTTCTTGGCAGGCCCAGGAGAAACTTATAGGGCTGTATTTACTGTTTGTCTCTTATCCTGATGTTGTCCCTGGAGGTTCCATGAACTCCAAGAGACTCGAGGAGAGCAGCTGGTAGAGAGGCTGACCTCAGCATGGCTACCCTGCCACCTTCCCCAGGTCCTAAAAGCATAGGACAGCAGTCGGAAGGTCGGAACTGCCATTCCATGTTCACTCTCTGACATTCAGCATAGGGCTCTGGGTACATGGTTGGGAAGGTGAGGTCTTCCCAACTGGAAAATTCTCTGAATGCACGAGGAGGGATGTAGCCCTCTGAGCACTGGACACACCCTTCCCCTTAGTCTCAGTTCCACTGAAGCACAAGAATTTCCTGTTCCTTTTCCATGATTTCACAAGCTGCTTGCTCACTTGTGGACTCCTGTCAGAAGGCTTTTTATCCTGCCTGAAACCAAAGGACTGGTTCCAGCTTCTCCTGGTCAGTACCATGGCCAAGACCCTTAGTGACCATCTGCTGAACACTTTGGAGGAGCTTGTGCCTTATGACTTTGAGAAATTCAAGTTCAAGCTGCAGAACACCAGCCTGGAGAAGGAGCACACCCGGATCCCCCGAGGTCATCTCCAAATGGCTAGGCCAGTGAAGCTGGCCACCCTGTTGCTCAGCCATTATGGGGAACAGTATGCTGTGCGATTGACTCTGCAAGTCCTGCGGTCCATCAACCAGCGCCTCCTTGCAGAGGAACTCCACAGGGCTGCTGGGCAGGGTAAGGAGCCCAACTCACCTCATGGCCCAGCTCTGGCTGCTGGCAAGAGAAAGGCATATTCAAGCTAGAACTTTCTGGTTTAAAAGTTAGGAGTCTCCTATCCATCACAACCTGAGCAACTTGGGTGAAGTATATCCTGCCCCTCTCTGGCCCTTATAGAGGTGTTAGTAAAGCTCCCTAGGGTCCCCCTTTTTTTTTCTGTTTGCTTGGTTTTTGTGCTGGGAATTGAATTCAGTATCTTATGCTTGCCAGGCAGACACTGTGCTACTGAGCAATATCCCTGGCCCTCCCTCAGGTTCTTACTGGCTTTTTTAAAAGGCCAGGATTTTAATTTACAGCCTTCATTTCCTTATGTAGACCTTGGAATTAAGCCTTTCCTGTCTGACTTACAATCAGAATCAGGAGAGGCAGGGGTGAGAGTACATGTTTTTTAGAGAATTCTTTACTATACTTGCAATTAGGACTTGAGCAGAGGAATGTTTTAAAAGGGCTGGCAAAGCAATCGTATTAGCAGGTCAATAATAATGTTCTCATTGTTATGCACCTAATTCAGTTTAGAATATCTCTTTAACATACTTTATAAGGATATTTAAAACTTCTCAAGAATCATCTTTCTTATTTGTTTTCTTGTTCTTCCTTCTTTTATTGTCCTTATGTTGTAACTTTCTTGTTCATTACAGTGTGACCAAAGAAAATGGCCTAAATAGTTTCTGCTTTTAGAGACTTAGGGTTTTGGGGAGTCACTTTACAAAAATACTCTTTGGTGTTCAAATTTTTCCTCATTTTCTTGACTTTAAACCTGTATCAGAAATACATCTCAAGTATTCTATAAGGCCAAGCAGTTTGAGTGACATAAAATGCCTGTAGTCTGTGAAAGTCAGGGAGTCTAGTAAAATTTCATGAGTAGAATTTCAAAATTACTTTTTCATGGTGTGAAACTTGATTATTCGCACTTTCAAGGGTTCTCACCGGTTCTTGAGCCAGTTTGGGTGCAGCCTCTAGATGTAGAAAGCCAATGGCAAGCTCTTTTAAATAATTTTAAGTATGTGTGTTGCTGGGGACTGACTAAACCGAGGCCCCAGGCATGGTAAGCATGTGTTCTACCACTGAGCTATATCCCCAGGCCCAAAATATTACTTTTAGCTTCTTTGGACCAAAAAGGAAGGTACTAATTACAATTTATATTCATTTTCTTATGTAGACTTTAATATTAAGCGTTTCTTGTTATTTCCAAATAGAAACAGTACACTGAAATTTCCAGCCAGGCTGTTTTGTTCATTTTTTATTCTTTTATTTTTATTTATTTATTTATTTATTTTTGGTAGAACCAGGGATTGAACTCAGGTCCTTGTGCTTCCCAGGGAAGCACTTATTCCACTGAACCATCTCCCCAGCCCTTGTTCATTTTTTTAAAAATTACCATTTACATCTATTTCTATATAAGAATTTTCTTCAGCTTATGCCATGAAGGAAAAATGATAGAATTATGTCTTGATTTCAAATTTTTGTCTTAATCAAATATGTTAATTCTTTTTATTCATTGATTTTATAAAAAGTGAAATTTGTACATCTGTAATCATACATAAATTTACATGAATAACCAGAATTTTAAGTTATTTTATTTGAAATAAGATCTTGTTGAAAGAAATTCTCCCACTTGAAAAGTACTTTGAAAAGTCCTATTTGAGAAAGATACAGCAAATTATGTGTATGTTCTTACCTAGTGGTCATTAACTGCTACTGGCTAGAATGTTCTATACTTTTTACCTGCTCTGATTCCTAATGGGATGCTCCCTCTCTCCCACCCCCCAAACATGGACTTTTGCTATGGGAGAGCTTCCTGTCTTTACATCTGTTTGTCTTTACAGAACTTGGGACACAAGCAAGTTGCGCGGACACTTTGGCAGCATATTCTGGGGAGAACAAGTCCAAGAGCCTAAAGATACCCGATAACCCTGCAGGTGATGGGCAGTGGCAAAGTGGTGATGGGGTAGCCAGCTTGCCATCCAGCCAGACTGAGGCAGTGAGGGGACCTCAGAAGAAGTCTGCAGGCAAACGGAGGGATGCGAAGGGCCCTGAGGGCCTGGACATACAGGGTAAGCCATGGACTAGGAGCACAGTGCTGCAGGCCAGGAAAAGCTCCATGCCTGCCCAGCAGCAGCCAGGGAACTTGGAGATCCAGGCGAGTACCCAGCTCCGAAGGAATGCCAGCTCAGCAGGAAGACTCCAGGGGCTCTGCAGCGGGGCCCAAGGGAGGAGAGACTCCAAGAAATTGGAAATATATTTGCCTTCAGGAAAAAAGCGACCCAAAAGTCTTGAACTTACTATTTCTTCAGAAAAGGAAGAACCTCCAAATCCAGAAACTCTTCTGACGTCTCTTGAGGAAATGAGAAATGCAAATGCAGACTCAGCAGCCACTTCCAGGGTAGGGGATACTGTGGCTCTGGAGAATGGCTCCAGGAATTCAGAACTCAAGATTACACTTTCCAGTGAATGTTTGGCTCCAGAGGAAAAATCCACAGCATCCTTTGAGCAATATGGAACTGGATATTCAGAAAGCCTGGGGAAGATGGCAGGTGATGTTTTACACAAGTCCTCAAATCCAGAAGTACCTTCATCTTCAGGTGAGAGGGGAGCCTAGAATACAGAAAGACCTAGCATCTTTAGAGCTGGGGGCCTATAAAGTATTCCCTCTACCAAGTTTCCTGTTACCTTACTGTATTTATCTTGGCTAGAGATAGACCTTAAAGAGTACATATAGGCACATCCTTGAAAAATGTTACATAAAAATTCAATTTGTTCTTAGACTGTCAGAAATTCTTCTTTAGCTTTCATAGCTTCATGGGGCCTAGATTGACAACCCAGAAGAGATTGGGTAAAATGTCTCCTTCCCACAATTATTACATGACAACAGGTCATAGAGCCAAAATTCTTCTATGTGCCTTTCTCTGGGTAAGGAGAGGAGCCATTCATCAAAATCCTGGGTCTCTCCAAGGAATTAGTAGCATATATTTCTATTTTTTCTTGTAGGAACTGATAGCATGTATTTCTGTTTTCTTGTATCTCCTGTCATTTCTGTAGGTCTCTTACTAAGGAATTAGTGATCCTGGTTCTCTCTTACTAAGGAATTAGCTCTTAGTAAAAATTAGTCTTACTAAGGAATGATTCTGTTTGTTTGTGGGTAATAGAAACCCAAAAGTTGCAGAAGCTAAAACAATAGAACTTTGTTCTTCTTTCAAACAAATGACACACAGGTTGGTCCAGGACTAGTCCATGGGCCATTTTTGCTCCACCAAGTTTATTCTAAAACTCATAGTCTCAGATAATGGCATCATATCATCCAGCAGGATGGAGGGAGAAAGAGGATCACTTAGGGAAGGTTTCTAGAAGTTTCTAGAAGCTACTTATAACACCTTATTTATATCCTTTTGGCTAAAATACGGTCAGATGGGCACTCTTAAATGCAACGTAGTTTGGGAAGGAGGCATATGGGTAGCAATTAATTCTGTCATAAGGGAGGAGAGGAGAATGATTCTCGGGAGCTATTAACAGCTTTGTTTACACGTGTGATGTGAATTCCTGGGGTAGCACATTTAGGATGGGGAAAGGACGGATAGCATGCATTTCTGTTTTTTCTTATATCTCCTGTCATTTCTGTGAGTGTCTTTGGGTAGACTATTTATAACTGTTACATCTTCATGCCACCTTTTAACCTTATAATGTCTCTTTTCTGCTTTCATTTAATGCTTTTGGAACTCACCTGTGAGCAGTGATCCACTTGCCCCTTCTTTCAAAACATGTATCAAACGTTTCCTATGTATCCTTCCAGGAGCTAGGGATCGAGCTGAGTGAGGCACAGGAGTCACTATCCCCTGAAAGCTCCCATTGGAGCTTCAGTAGCCTGGGATGGTTTTAAGTGGCAAAGCAGATGCTGTTCAGGCTGTCTTCTTTCATTTCACCTACTATATGCATGCCTATGTAGGAGGAAGGCAGAGACTCTGTAGGAAAGGCCTATGAATCTTTCCTAAAATGAATATCCAAGAATTCCAAGTCTCAGAAATAAACATGAAGACTGTCCTTTAGCTCTTGGTCCCTGTGGCCTGTCTGCTCCCTCAGTGAATGGAAGTCAGGACAGGAAACCCTAAGAAGGAGCCAGATATAACTGAGAACTCATGGCACAGGCTCTCTCTCAAACATCTTGGGATTCCCACTCAGGAGTGTCTTCTGCTACCATGTCCCCAGGGAGGCCACAAGATGAAGCTGTACACTCCCTATGCCATACCCAGGAAGGGGATCTGCTTGGTGGTACCTGTGTGCACGGCTCCTGCAGCTACCCTGTAGCTTCTGGGAACTCTAAGACCTCAGGCAAAAGCTTTCACAGCTGCCCACATTGCCAGGCCTCATGGGCAAGGAAGAGTTCTGGCAGTGTGAGTCCCCAGGCCCTGCCACAATGCCAGCGCCACATGAAGCAGGCACGGCTGCTCTTCTGTGAGGACCACGGGGAGCTCATCTGCCTCATCTGCAGGCTGAGTCAGGAACACCAAGGCCACCGGGTACGCCCCATTGAGGAGGCTGCCTTGGACTACAAGGTAAGTGCTCCCTGCCTGGGACCCTTTGCCATGCAGTTGGATATACTGGGCCTTCTTCATTTCTCTAATCACTGTGAGACATGGGTGCACTAGCCAGGACTCATGGGCCCTAAATGGCAAAAGCACAAATCAAATCAGGCCAGCAAAGGAGATTGACAATTTTTGTGACTCATAAGTCCACGGGGGGAGGGACCTGCCTTCAGGCATGACTGTATGGAGGAGATTCTAGGAGGTCAGTGGAGTGCTACCTCACCATCTCTTGGCTCTGCTTCCCATGATAATAGATTCATTCTTCCTCCTTTCTGAATACTTCTCCTTTTTTTTTTTTTTTTTTCCAGAACCAGGGATTGAAGTCAAGCCCTTATGCTTGCCAGGGAAGCACTTATTCCACTGAGCTATCTCCCTGGCCCCAATACTTTTCCTTATGATCTCAATTGTAGTACCCTTACTTTGTTCCTGGGAATAGATTTTCTCCTCCAGAGTTGTCAGTAGCTAAAGAAGGAGCCAAGGGAAGCATCTAAAAATTGTTCTTTCTCCAGGAGCAAATTCAGAAGCATCTGGAGCATCTGAAGGAACTGAGGAAATCCGGGGAGGAGCAGAGATCACAGGGGGATATAAAGACGGCAAGCCTCCTGGTAAGCTGGGAGCATCCTGTGGCTGGTCCTTTCCCTTTCACACCTACAAAAGGAACAAAGGGATTAAAAGTGAATAGGACCTGGCAAGCACTAGGTCCTGAGTTCAATCCCCAATACCCCCCAAAAAGTGAATAGAAATCCATGCAATTTTACTCTGGCTCACAGGGCAGTAATGATAGTCATCTGTTCTCAGGGAACAGGGAAGTAACAGTATCCAAGGTCAAGCTTGTCCCAGTAGAGGGAAGCCACCTAGCAGGGACAGTTACCTCTGAGGACCCTGTACATTTATCATTCTTGGCACCAAAAGGCTCATAGAGACCAAAGGCAGTTACTGTCATCAAGGAATGAGATTGAAAAAAAGGGAAGGAAAACCATTTTAACTTTTAATTCTCCTCTTTTTGTGTGGTACTAAGAATTGAGCCCAGGGACTTAGAGCTGAGCTACATCCCTGGATCCCCACATCTTTTTAAATTTTGAGACAGGGTCATTATAAGTCACTAAGTTGCTCATACTGAGCTCAAACTTTCAGTCCTCCCGACTCAGCCTTCCAGAGTGCTGATATTACAGACAGACACCACCACACCTGGCTCCTCAGTATTGTTTTTATAATTGCCATCTTTTAAAATATAAAAACTGGACCTGGGATATAGCCCAGCAGCATAAGCACCTGCCTGGCAAGCACAAGGTCCTGAGTTCAATCCTTGGTACCACAATAAAATAAAATAACCATACTGATTCTTAAAATTCAGATAGAAAACATTTTCTTTATAACTGTGGTTTTGTGACACCACATATTTCAGTAAGTCCAACTTACTGGCCTTCTGTCGAGCTGGTGGTACCCAGCCTTTTGGACGTTTAAGTTACTTTCACTCTTCCTAGACCCTACCCTACAGATTCTTGATTTGTCTAAAAATTTTTATTGGCTTGATCCTGTCTCCTTCTGGTTCCTAAACTGCTGACAAGTCAAGTTGGTACCCCCCGCCCCATGCCTCACTGGGTCACAGGAAAAGATAGCGAAAGAATGAAGGGGGGAATTGGACCAGGTATCTTGCTTTGTGGACACTCCTGAATTGTAGGAAAATGAGTCTCTTCCTATAATCCCTCAAGCTTGTGAGTAGAGCAGAGGTCAGAGTGTCCCCAAAGAGATCAGGTAGGAATATGGGCCATTTTGGAAAACCCACAGAGACCAATGATTCAGCCCTCCCTAGGTACACAACACAGGGTTGCTCCTTCTCTTTCTTCAATGTAGGTTGGCAGGGTTGATTCCTCTTGAGAACTGTGAGAGAAGGATCTGCTTTAGACTTCCTTCCTCAGCTTTATGCGGCCATTTTTTCTGCATCTCTTCAGCTTATGTTCTTCCAGTGTGTTCAGGGAGGCCTGTGTGTGTGTGTGTGTGTGTGTGTGTGTGTGTGTGTCCTAATGCTGTCATGGGGGGGGGTCCTGAGAACCAAACTCAGGTCCTCACACTTTCCAATCAGGTGCTGCATCACTGAGCTAAGCCCCTGACCCCACCCCCATGTTTTCGCTTTATAAGGATAACAGTCATATTAGATTAGGGGCCCATTCTACCCCAGTATGACATCTTCTTAGTTAAGTAAATCTGCTTGGACTCTTATCTCTAAATAAGATCATTTTCTGAGGTAGTGAGGGGTTAGTGCTTCAACATATGAATTTTGGAAGGAACACAAATAAACCTGTAATCCTAGATTGAAGAACATTTTCCAAGAGCTAGCATCTCTAATCCTTTCTGTTCTGGAAGGTTCTAGACAATACTACCCTTGGCTCTGGGTCTCCAAGAGGCTGAGGAAGACTGCCTTTAATCCACCTCCAGGAGGTAGGCTTCAAAGGCCTCCCTCTGAAGATACATGTCCACCCCATCGCACACATGACTCCCTACAACTTACCCTGTATTGTCTGATTCCCAGAAACAAACTGAAACCCAGAAGCAGAGGGTGCGGTGTCAACTGGAGCAGCTGTATCGGTTTCTTCAACAGCAGGAGAAGCTCTTTCTGGCCTGGCTGGAGGAGCTGGGCCAAACCATTGGACAGGTCCGGAAGACCTATGGCACCCAGATATCCCAGAACATCACCCTCCTTGATGAGCTGATTGGGGAGCTTGAGGCCAAGCTGGGACAGTCGGAATGGGAGCTCATGCAGGTCAGTACTCTGGATCTTCCCCTGCTAGCTAGGTCCATGAAATGACCCAGAGTCTCATCAATGCCATCACCTCTATCAAAGCAAGGAAGTGAGGCCCCTAGAGGCCTAGGTGTAGCCTTGGTTCTGGTGAGCTACCATGTTTCTTGAGCCCAGAACCGTGTGATGAAGTCTCCTGAGGCTCCAGGTTGGCACAGCATGATGGTGCTCTAGCATTGTCCTCAAGAGATGTGCAGGACTCTATAGCAGGCTCTGGCAGGAGCACTTCCTGGGTGATTAGAATTAGAATTGAAGAGAGATGTTTCAGCTACCTGATGCCCCAAGGCTGGCATCCCTGGTAAGGGCAGGAGGCAGCTTAAATACTAGGTAGGAGCCCTGGGGGAGTAGCCACAATAAACCTGGCTACCAGGAGACTGATAATGGAAATGTCCCTCTTTTTTCTCCTAGGACATCAGAGTCACCTTGCACAGGTACAGAAAGTTCCCTGGTGTCCCCCTGGGTATCTTGCAGGCGGCATTTGGGTGAGACAGTCCTAGGAGGAACTTGGGTCTGTGACTTCTGACTTCTCCCATTTCCTGCATCTTCTTGAAGGATTCCTGTATTTGTGCAAGGATAATAGGAACCTAACCAGGATGTGGGGAGGGGACAAGGGTGAAAGGCTGGGAAAAAATGAATGAAACCTTCATTTCATAAAAACTGTCCCTGCATAGTTGTCTATGGCCTCCAGGCATGAAACATTTTCTAGGACTCTGGAGAATTATTTGGAGTTGGATTAAGGACAAAAGGCAACATAGGAGAAGGGTGGAACTGTCGCTTGGAGAACTTTACACATATCTGGCATCTGCCAACCATGTCTAGAACTTTTCCACTTTCCCATGGGAAAGCCTGTACCACTGAAACTAATTTCCCACTGCTCCACCACTAGCCCCTGAGAACCATGCCCCCCTCCCCCACCAATCCTGGCCAGGTTCCTGTGCAGCCCCAGCCTGAACTATGCAAAGTGAGGACTCTTCTTTGCCTAGTCCAGTCTGGGCTGGGTGTGTCTCATGGAGACTGCAACTCATTTGCAGCTCACACAGACTCAGGCCACCCTTCCCCTCGAGACCTCCCCAGCTAAGTTTCTTATCTCTAGGGCCAAGACAGTGACTGTCCCTGAACCATGGGCCACTCCTCCAGAGGTAAAAGAAAAGATCCACCTGCTATACCAGAAATCGGAGTTTGTAGAGAAGAGTATGAAGTACTTCTCAGGTAGGTGGGCTTGGGGAAGATGGGAAGCAGCTGCTCACGCTCTACATGGGGTTCATGGAGCCCAGATCACCCTTGCTTCCCTCTGCACCTCCCAGGGCCTTTATGACTTTCTTCAGCTTCTCTTTGGTTTGTTCCTTGCCAGGGGACCTAACTTGAGCTTCTTTTTCTTCCCTTTCCCCCCTTTTAGATACATTGCGTTCTGAAATGGAAACATTCAGTGGTGAGTATGGTGGCAGAAGTGTGCATTGACCGGTGTACAATTATGTGACTGTCACTTATACTGTTGGTTTCAGGGAGTTGTTTTATAAGAGAGAAAAACACCTGGAACAAAGGCATGAGGAAGGTCTTGGCAGGCTCCACAGCTCTGCACAGTCCTTTCATACTTGCCTCTTTGGCAGCCATATTCACTAACATGGGTGCAGTTGACCTAGGAGACCAAGACTAGGATGCTGGGCTCTAAGCAAGAGGATCCTTGTCTTTCCTTGTTGCCGATATAATGTAATTCAGGTCCTCTGAATGGGACTGCCCAGGACCTTTTCTTCACATCTGTCTTCTTTTTTCTCTGTAGTTCAAGAACTGACCAGTGCTCAGGCACATGCTGGTAAGTGCCCAGATCAAGACAAGTCTGGACTGCTGGGTCTCTCTGTGCCCCATCACAATCCAGAAGAGCAGCCCTGTCCTGTTTCCTGGAGGTAGGGTGAGCCCTAGCAGGATGTTCCCCCGAACCTCTAGATAGGTATTCTAATTCTCTTTTCAGTTAAAGTATTCCTGGATCCAGCAACTGCCCATCCAAACCTTGTCTTTTCTGATGATATGAAGAGTGTGAGACTTGGAGGCAAATGGAACAGGCTGCCTGACAGCCCAGAAAGGTTCGACAGCTGCATCTTCACCCTAGGCTTTCCCAGATTCTTCTCTGGCTGCCAATACTGGGAAGTAGAGGTTGGAAACAAAACAGCGTGGGTCTTGGGAATATGCAAGGCATCCACAAGCAGAAAGGGGAGTGTGACTCTGACACCACAGAATGGCTACTGGGTGGTGATGATGATGAAGCCAAATGAATACCAAGCATCTACCATTCCCCCAACCCACCTTCGAATAAGTGAGCCCCCCAAACGTGTGGGCATCTTCTTGGACTGGAAGACTGGACATGTTTCCTTTTATAATGTGACAACCAGATCACACATATACACATTCACCAGCTTCTCTCCCTCTGGGCCCCTTCAACCTATCTTCAGCCCTGGAACACATGATGGAGGGAAGAACATGGGTCCTCTGACCATCTGTGCAGTGGATGACCAGGGGCCTCACTGAATGCCCAACACTGTATTTCTATGCCATCTCCTGGTCTTGCAACTTGCATTCAGGCACATAGTAGTTACATACCTACTGTGAAGCCACAGCTACTATAAGGAAGACAGTAAATAAGAAAGTACTACAGAATGAACTTTCTTGGTGGTGTGCAGATCAGACACTAACAATGGAAACTCAGCAGAACCTTCAACCTCCAAAGCAGCAGCCAATTTTATATGTGTGTGTGTGTGTGTGTGTGTGTGTGTGTGTGTGTAGAATGTCACAAAGGAAATGAAATTAAATCCAGGGATCCAATCAGATGTAAAGAATGTGGATACAGAATAATGTACAAGAAAAGAACTAAAAGATTGGTGGTTTTTGATTCTTGGTGAAACACAGAAATTCAGAAAAGTGTCTTTGTTGATACCTGGATTTGCCCCTCAGGAGTCTCATTGTTGTCTAGCTTCTCTGATTTGACACACTTAGGAACACAACTATATACACAAATTTCGTTTTCAAAACCAGATTGTATGTAGGTATCTGAATATACTTTGTATAAAGAATTTTTTGTTCAGTTGTATGACTTGTAATTTAATTTTATCATGTATGTAATATGAAAACAATAAAGGTTAAAATTGTTTGCCCAAACCATACTTCTAATAAAGTTTATTAAAAATTTCAAAAAAAGAAGAAGAAAGTAGTCAAGTGTCCAGAAGTTTATTAAACCATAGCAGAGTGGCAATACAAATAGTGGCAAATCAGGAGTGAAGATAATACACACACTGATAACATGCAGTGGATTTTAGAGGAGGAAGTATATGAATGTTGTGTAATAAGACCTAGCATGAATTAACACTCTCAGATCCTCTGGAAACAGAAGACAGTTTCTCATTGTCTTTTCCCACTGTCTGCCCTCTGTTTTGAGGACACAGGAAACCTACATAAAATACAAATATATTGTATCATTACAAAAGTATCCATATGCCTGCATTAATGAATTATGATTCTCAATGATACTAAGTCTCACAAACAAATCAATCAGAAAAATTGATCGTAATTTATCACTGTTTTGATCACTGTGGGGTCCAATTTTCCTACAGAGTAGCATAAAAGAGATTAAGTTGCTACCACAGAAAAGCACTGAACACATAGTTCAAGAGTCAGATTATTCTGTCTTGGTTTGTATCAGAAAAATTTGTGAGTTTGTGGAATATTAAGTGTTTTAGTCTACAAATGTCTTAGGACATTCTC
>NDGN011473545.1:0-22743 GCA_002564285.1 Tympanoctomys barrerae
CTGCATCTTGTACAGCAAATAACCACTAGGAAGAGAGTATGCAATGTGTTGATTATTGAAACTCTTCTACGAATTTGATTTGAAAATGTCTCATTGCTGTTTGTTTTTCAATAAAATTATGGGAAAAAAGAAGAACAAGAATAAGAATGAAAATTCTAGAGTATTATAAATATTGACTATAAAAATAAACTCATATATGACTCTTGTGACTATTCATTATAATCCAAACACCACAACTTTTGATATTTAGTATCATCCTTTGAAAAAATAGCTGAAGAAGTTCTCCAGTTCAGATGACAATTTTAATTATTTCTTCTTTTCACCAACTCATTTTCCATTTTCCTTCCTCCATAGGATTTTTATCCTAATATAACTTAGTAAATTTGATTTTAAATGCTTTTATTGTTCACTCTATCACCCAGTTCTACAAAAAAGTGAATACTCTTTAGAGTTAATTTTTAATTTCAAACATTTTATGATGAAAAAAATTCAAAGTAACTAAGAATACCTTCTAGGTTGGGTCTGGGGAGATAGCTCAGCAGTCTAAGTGCCCACCTGGCAAGCGAAAGGACCCAAGTTCCATCCCTAGTACTACATGCTGTGCTGGCCTCAGAACCCTAGATGTGCCATACTGGCCCCTAAATCAAGCATAGTGGTGCATGCCTGTAAACCCAGTTTTGGGGAGGCTGAGACAGGAGGATCACTATGAGTCTAAACTGTGTAACAAGACCCTGTATCTAATTTTAAAAAAAGAATATCTTCTAGGTTGAATTTTGATTATAGCTTATTATCACTGTATAATTGATAAAAATATACATATTTTTGGACTTTTGGTATTTAAGTACTATATGGCCTGTAGGAAGTAAAAACTTACTGGAAACAAGTGCTTACTGAAATAGATAGTGGAGGGGGGTCTTCCCAATGAGTTTCTATATCGATGGGTGAGAGCTACCTAGCACTAGTACAGGAAAGTCTAGAATCAGCTCCAGGCCTATTTTTTGCTGGTGTCAAGAAAAATGCTAACAAAACTTTGTCTTACAAACAAGAACATGAAAATAGAGTTTGATCAGCAGTACTACTCATTTCCTATTTATATAGCAAAAAAAAAAAAAGATCAACAAAATGCGTTTTTAATGATCTACCAGCTGACTTTGCATTTCCCACAATGTTTGTAAAGTGACAATTGCCAACCACCTAACTCACACAAGGATTTGTTTCCTAGTGACGTGTTCATGTTTAGAATTGTTCCTGCATTTGATGCTACAAGGTTTTTAGTCTCAGAAGCTCTGTGCCATGGCAGTTAAGATTCACAAGAGGAAAGGAAAGATTCAAAAGAGGAAAGGAAAAAAGTGTGAAGGGAAGAGTGTGAACAAAGAGTAAGTCACCCACTCCTAGACACTCACGGAGATCAATTTTAGCAGAAATTGCATGTGGGAGAAGAGGAATTGAATATTGATGTCCCTTCACATAAGAAAACAAGCCGTGCTCTCATGTCTCCAGAGGGCTTTGGATTTCCATTTTCCTTAATTTTAAGATGGCCACTTTAGAGATCAGCTTTTATTAAATGTCTAGGCGCTCTGAAATACCACCTTGCTCTGAGTTAGTTTTCACATCCTTATATGAAAGAGTGATTTTCTGTCCTTGCTTTTGTTAACCTCCTGCTTCACCTCAATGTTTTCTTAATAGTTGGGCTAAAATGTTGGTTAAAAGGAATTTTCTGTATGGAAGTCATTTCCTAAGACAACACACTCACTACCATTGAAAGACATGGGCTCCTTTATTATATTTTATATTATTTCATTCTGACAGTACCAGATACTGCCTTTACTCCTTGGCAATATGGCATTTCAGTATTTGCCATCCTGACGCTTTCTTTTGAGCTCAACTTGCCCTCTGTTACTTCTTTCATAAGACCTTTTTCTACTTGGTTTTACTATAAAACAATAAGAATGGATGTTTAAATCTATTGTGCTTAGGCTTGAAATTTTTCTTTAGTATGTTTATTAATTAGAGACTTTGTGTTGGCCAACTTAAGAGAATTCATCCCTCCTGACTCATTAATTATTCCCCTTGTAGGTGAAGCATTTTTCTTACCTTCATCCTCTGGAAACTCAGTTACATAACAGTGCCTCATGCTCTGCAAACTTGAAATTCCCAAGGGTGGCTTAGAAGGTATAAAAGGAACATCATTAAGACTGAGACAGTGGTTTAGTGATTAGAAATGGATAGAATATCATATGTCATCAGAAAGAAAAAAAGAAAACATAATGTGCCTCCAGGGTTTCTGTGTTTTTGCTTCTGAGCCATCTTTTAGCTAAAAAAGGCAGAACCTTTTCCTAAATTTGGCTGACAAGTTTCTCCCTCCCCCCACACCCTTGTTTTGGTTAAGGACAAATTGCTTACGCAAAGTATTTCAATATTTCCGAAGCCCAGAAGTATCTTTTCTCAGACAATAGCTGCTGTGGCTAATCTTTTATAAGCTCTTGTGAATCTCTATGTATCAGAATTAATACTTGCTCTAATACATGCTAGTGGCAATGCACAGCAAAGCCTGGATCAACACAACAATGAAGAAAAAGAAAGCTGGCAATTCTCTGGTGAATTTAAACTTTCCTTTCAAAGAATACTGGCTTCCCTACCCCTCTACCTGCAAGGGTTTCAAGTTGATAGCATTTTGGTCGTTTTGTCAAAGCCACCACTGGCTACTAATGACTTCTAAATTGCATGATGAGGGGGTGAGCCTGCAGTTTTATTGATTGCGTCAAATAGACCAGGGGGGAGGATTAACGTTCCCTTCTGCTTGTAGAAGATATTCAGGAGTGAATCCTGAGTCCCTTTCCTTCCTATCATGAACTAATAAATGTAAGTAGTAGTCTAAGAAAAACCTCATAGTTGTGTTTTTAATGGGACAAAAAAATGTAGATGGGCTAAGAAGGACGTGTCACCTAAGAAGAGCTGTATTCTAGAGGCTCACTGCAGTGCCTCCCTGACAGCGCGTATCTACTTAAGAAAGGTGTGATCTGTTGTCTAGTCAAGAGGCCTGCTTTCTAAAATTGCCAGTAGGCAATCACATTTAATACTACACATAATCATTAAATTACTATGGTGTTACAGAAAAGGCATGGACTTCAGAATCACACAGTATACGTAACGTGGAAATCACTTTAGGCTACATAACCTTTCTGAGACTCCATGTATTTAGCTGCAAAGCTGACATATTAAGTAAGTGGAACTTCCCAATCTGTGTGAGACTAAAATAAACAAATTCATTACCTAGCATGATCTTGGCACCTTGCATACATATTAATTATTCTCTTCTCCATCTACTTACCAATAATATAGTGAAGCTACCATACACACATGAATAAGTAAATTAGAAAAATTCCAAAGTACCAAATGAATAAATTAGAAAAATTCCAAAGTACATAAAAAAGATGTGTCTGTAATTTTCATGGCTTCTCATAAGAATTCTGATTTATTTACATGGCCACAACTGAAAGATTGAACTCATGGATCACCTAATCATTGACAACTTATTGAGCACACATTCTATGACAGGTACAGTGCTAGAGGTAGGAATGAGGGCAGTTAAGGACAGAAGAGACTGGAGATGTAAAGTTGTTAATACACAAGACGAGGTCCCTTTGAGTCCAGGAAATAAGAGAAAACATGTAAATAATTTATGGATGTTTGTATGTCATAAGATGGTAGACACAGTGAAACTATACTATGTCAAGTAACCAGCCTTATCATTTTTCCAGTGATTTCTTTTTTTCTGTCTGTTTGAGACAGGGTCTCTCCATGCAGCTCAGGTAGACCCTGAGCTCCCTTTGTAGCCCAGGCTGGTCTTGGACTCCCAACAGTCCTCTTGCCTCAGCCTCCTGAGTGTTAGGACTACAGGCATGCACCACCATGCCCCGCTTCCACTGCTATCTCCTTAGATTCAGGGTTTTCCATGCATGATCCCTGCTCTAATTAGCAGTATGATCTTGTGCAAGTGATATTACTTCTCAGAGTGTTTGTTCATGTGCTAAATGGGAAGAATAACCTCAGTTTTAAAATTTTTAAGGTTATCTATGTGAAAGTTCCTAATACAATCCACTGTAGCAGTCACCTAATACAGGATCACTTTCCAAAGGAAACAGTCAGGATAAGGGTGGGGTGTGTGAACTCTGGGGCCATTTTAATCTTTGATATAAAATCGAGCGAAAAATTTAATGGGGAAAGTTACATACTAATGACTATAATGAATGTAGGGGATTATTTCCTAATTGTTAATTATGCCTGCTATTGCTGTTCTCCACTACAAGTAATCCAGAAGCATAAGCCGGCCTGCAGTGTAGCAGTATATCTTGTGAAGTAAAATGCAGGTTCATGTTTCTCTTGCTCATCAGATGGACAAATAAAGCAATTTCTTTATTCTTTTTCTTGTTTTGATTTCAGTGACAAAATGTTCCCAGCATTTGGTTTTGGTGCCAGGATACCCCCAGAGTACACGGTGAGTAGACATGGGATCTTTCACTTTGCCGTAGTCTATAGACAATTCAGATAGCTTTCACAGCAGTCTCACTGTTGGCTTTTGATAAAACTATACAAACAGAGCTCAATGAGCCAGAAGTGGTCTTCAGAACCAGCCAAAGTAACTCCTCCAAACTCATTGCTGGTGAAACCCAATTTTCAGGTATTTTGGATGAGTCTTCTACAGGTTCAGATGACGCATTCCCTTATTACATGATCTGTAGCTATGGTAAGAGGCTGACAAAATGCTTGAAATGTGGAGCTCCAGGAGTCAAAGACATCAACTCTCCCTAGAGAAAAATCCCACTGGCAACGCCCACTGTGAAAGTCCACAGTGGTGAAGTCAATAGGCTCCCTCATCCCAAGTCTCTGAGTATCAGTCTTGGAGACAGACTGAAGACATTATTCAGGCCACAAAGCATATTTGACACTCTTGCTAATCACAGAACTAGGCAATTTTATATAAAATATCTGATCTCTAGCTTCTTTTGAAAGCCCAAAAGCCTACCAACACTAAGCTTAAGAGATGAGCTGTATAAGAACTGAGCAAAGCTAAGGAAATAAAATCCCCTTCAGATGGGGTATCAGGTTTGTACTCTGGGTATGTCTGTGCCCTCCAACTTCACAGAGCTACTGGAATGGATCTCAGCTACCCCAGTACAAGTGTCCAGAGCTGCTTGTAAGTCCACTATACCAGGTGGTCCTCCAGCATTAGCTTGGCACAGCAGCTCTGACAGCGCTGTACAGCACGCCTTCCTTTTCCCATCTGTGACATCCTACTGATTCCTCTACTGGAATAATCTTATCTTTCTTGTCACTTGCTAAAGTCCTCATGTTCACTTGACCTCTTGGCTCCATCCTGCTTGTCAAGTAACTTTTCTTTCTTCCATCCCAGCAAGTACCTCTCATGTTTGCTCACATCTAGCCCCAAAAGCCATTCAAATAGCCCCTTTTATTCCTAATTTCTCCTCTACTCCTGATACGCACTAATGATCCAAGTAGCCAATGCTTTCCTGGAGAGTTTACAAGGCCACCATCACTTACTTGTTTAAGACAAACTCTCAGCGTCTGTTGAAACCAAGGCACAAGTCCCTCTCCTTTTGCTTATATCCCCCAGATATAAACCTGGAGACCTGAGACATGGATGTAAGTAGCATACTTCAGAGGTGGATGAGACCTTAACAGAGAAAAGAAGTAGAATGAAGTCAGTGTAGGATGCGTCATTATTAACGAGTTACCACTGCAGGCAACTGGTGCCTTGCCCTGCTAAGATGCGGTTAGAGACCATGCAGAGCACACACACAGACCCCAAGAAATAAGGGAGTTTATACATCACATTCTGTGAAACGCTGATGATGTGCTGCTCCTAAGGGACATTTTCATCTTTTAGTCTATCTCTTGGGCAGAGAAAGCAAGCTCCAGAGGCAGAGAAGAAACTAAATTAAATAAAGCAAGTAAGATGGTCAGAAGTCAGCAGGAAGGAGATGGGAATGTGATACAGACACCAACAGTCTCACCTATGATCCTCCACTAAGAAAGGAGATGCCTTTTAACACAGTAACCTATTTTATAGCACCCAAGGGAGTTGCTGCTCAGAAATAGCCTTTGAAATGCAATTCTCCATCCTATGATCCAGGAAACATGTTCAGATGCCAGACATCCCACTTCTTTTATCAAGCGCTATATTTGGAATGAAAACAATAAGTAGTGTGTTCTTTGACCTTATACATAGTTCCTGCCAGGTAGGGGGATTTGTGCTGGAAGGTTGGAGGCTATATGTATACTCTATTAGTTTTCAAAAATGGAATTCCATGTATTTTACCTGTATAAATGTGAAAATCTTCCTGGCCTATAGTTCTGCTTATCACATTGGAATGATTCTTAAATGTCAACAGCTTAACTGCAAATTTTATAAGCATCACCATGTTGAGCAGACAGCTTCAGTGAATGAGTTATAATTTTTAGTCATAGAGTCCAAATAGAGCTCAACCAAATCTAAGTCTTCAATCTGCAGGCAGTTCTATCTAGAAACTGGAGTACATTTTTTTCTGAAATCATTTCTTGGATTTTTGTCTTATTTTCTCCTACTGTCAGCATTTATCTGATTGTAGAAAATCTTCCTGTCACCCAGCTCCACAGGGAGCTTAGAATTCATCCTCCATTCGAGATTGATTGTGTAATGGCTTAAAATGGTTCCTGCTGCTTAACACATAATGAATGTAACCACATTTGTTTGCAAACTCTACATCCCGGTGCATTCTTACTGGATTAAAGTTGTAATTCTCTTTTCTTCCTTCTTAAATTTTAATTGGTGTCTAGGTTTCTCATGACTTTGCAATCAACTTTAATGAAGACAACCCAGAGTGTGCAGGTAAATCACAGCACAAAAGGAAGCAAGTGTCTCGTAGCCTTGTGTGTACATTCCCAGTATTAGTTTCTTTTTACTGAGGTAGCATTGACTGTCCACAGCAGAGTAGGATTTCTGGATCACATTAAGCTATGGTACTCCAAGGGCAACTGAGAACCACAACAACAGAGCAAGAAAACAAAGCTTATAAAGGACAGAATATAAAAATGATCTTGAGTTTCCAACAAGAATATTGATCTCAAACTTGAATTCCTCTGGCAAAAAAAAAAAAAAAAAAGAGAGAAGGCTTTTACTTAAGCCATAGTAATGAGACATCTCTCTTTTATTTTTCAAGTTTTTGTCTAAGGTTTATTTTTCACGACATTCTCTCTGTCCAGATAGAAGGATGGGGAGAAAATGGAAATCACGTGGCACTTTCAGCCTGCAGGCAATAGACATGGCCTTGGTGATTTTGGCCATGAATCTTCATGGCTATGTGCCAGAGCTTTCTCAGATGCTCTGTCTCATCCATATTTCATTATTCCAAGTCATAACTTCTTCCATGTGATTCCACAAAATAATGACCTTGAAACATGATGATAAATTTTGTTCTAGAATTCTTTTTCCCATTTTCTGCATAATAGAGTCTGGAGCATTTGTTAGTATGAAGGCCATAAGATATAAGATATTTGGGGTAGAACTGTCCGTATTTCTCTCCCCTTCTTGTCCAGGAGGAAGAAGACAGCACCAGGGTTAATTCAGATCCAGTGAAGTATTAGAACATTCAGCAGTGTCTTTCACAAACTTGACACTTAATGTCATACAATATATCTGTATCATTGACTTTGAAGATGGTAATAATAATAACATCCCCAGTCTGTTATTATCCATCCCCGCAGCCCCCTGCCAGTTTATTATGGTTTATACTCCCTGTCTCTCAACGACCTCCATTCTTTAACAATAAGAGTAGTTTTCCACCAAAGAATGGAATACATTCTCCCGTTGCTCATGGTTTCACTCTCTTAGAATTCATCTACCTGGTGTTTTAGAAAGGAAAATCAAACTTGCTTAATTTAGGTCTTAATTTTTGAGACCAAAAAATGATAAGGCAGTTTCACCTGGCCTCACTTAACTTCAACATCCAGTATCATCATAATAATTTTGCATGTTTTTGGAGTGGCAGACATCTGTATTTTAGGTGGGATAAAGTGGGCACAGCCTTTCCAATAAAATTGGAGGTATGCATATAAGGCAAAACAGAATAGAATTTTCTCATTCAGAACACCCAAGAGCTGATTGGCAATGCATGGTGCCAAAGGAGCACAATCTCAAGAGTAGCTTGTGTGGATCCCTCTATCTAAAATCAGGAGCAGTGTACTGCTTTGGAGTAGAAAGAGTTTGGAAGATGAGCTGAAACAGGGAAAATAAAGACATTACAGGAACACAGACACACCAAGAGGAGCCATTTGAATAAATGCTACTCATTGTGGGATCACATTTATGGCACAAAATGTCGTCTAGGCCCACCACAGGCTAAGGGGATAGGAGCTCTCCTTTAGAAGAGAGGTCGACAGTGATGGTGATCATCACATACCTGTTCCCCAACCCCATAGAGTAGGCACTAGCCATGTTTCTCACCAATATACTCCTGGTATTTACCTCTGCTCAACACTGTCTGAAGCTCTTAGGAAGAACAAAATGAGTAAGTCATGATTCTCTCCCCAAAGTAGTGTAACACCCAGAGGGATGACCATAGGACATATAACTCTTCCGGGTAGCCCAGGTAGAACATATGAGAGTTAATAAGGTGGTGTGGACAGAGGAGAATTAAAGCCAACTTGCCTAGGGGCTGAAACCATAGCTCAGACAGACCAAGTTTAGATTCTGTGTCTGTAACTCACATGCGGTCTGACCTGGGGCAAATCGTTTAACTTCTCCAAGCTTCTGCTCCTTCACCTATAAAGTGAGTATAAAATCTGCTTCATTACACTATGAGGTTCTAATAAAATCTTGTGTGTCAAATAGGATATTAGCAAAACATTTATGGAAATGAATTTCTTTTCACTTTCGCTTTTAAATAGAAGAATGATTTCAATGGGACAGAAACAGTAACAAGAGTGATATGATACTCCTTTTTATCTTGAAAATACAAATGTGATGTTGATAAGGACTCTTTAAACAAGGGTAATGCTTTAGTGTGTGTGGGTGTGTGGGGGGGGTGGGTGGGGGTGGGGGTGGGGGCGGGTGGTTGTAAATGTATTCAAAGGGACTACAGAGCTATTGATCTTTGCCAATTTCACTCTAGGGATTCAAGGCGTTGTAGAAGCCTATCAGAGCTGTCTCCCTAAGCTCCAGCTCTATGGGCCCACTAACATTGCTCCCATCATTCAGAAGGTTGCCAAGTCAGCATCAGAGGAGACCAACACCAAGGAGGCATCGGTAAGGAGAAAAGCAGTTCACTTGCTAAGGGGAGGCTACCCTTTCTCACCTGGGTGTTGGCTCTAACAATCATCTCAGTCTGACAATAATTTTCAGCTTTTCTACCTGTGTGAATTTGAACAAGTAATGTAGACTTCCCCTCTCTTCAGTTTCCTCATGAGAAATGGAGACAATTCCACCCAACTCTGCTGGGTTGTAAATCTTAGAGACAACACATCAAATGTTCTGAATGCAGGAGACTCCATTAATAGAAGCTGCTGTATTCACTGAGGTATGTCCTACATACCTCTGGTCTCAGGAAAACAAAGCAAAACAAAAACATGGCTTCCAAAGTACCCATACTACAGATGGAAGAGAAGCACTAAAAAAAAATAAAATAGATAATTCTACATTCTGGTGATAAAATGCAGCAATATACAACACTACAGCAAATAGTGATTTAGGATTCTTCCTTTCCTTTTTCTTTCTTTAAGAAAAAGGCAAACCAAGTTTGACCCTTTCTTCTAATATTTTACAAGTAACTATATTAGCACAGTAAGTTTTTTATGTGTTATCTTCAATGATATATTTCTCTTTAGTTTTGTGACTTTTTTCAAATCTAATAAAGTATTATTGATGGTCCAAATTTTCTGCATAATTTGAACCTGGATTCCAATATTTTCATAAAGATATTACATGCCCTCATCTTCCTACATCAATTCATCTAGCCTACTTGCACTGTACCTGTGCTCCTCCCCCTTTCTCATGTTAGAATGGACTAAGTCCATGCTTCTACCAATGTCCACCTCTACTGTTGTGGACTAAAGCATATCCCATCTCAGTTATCCAAGGACACTGACTCAGATTTATTTTCTTGCTCTTTCCCCTATCTATTTTCTTTTTTTTCTAGTGGACTATCATTCCTGTTAGCAAGGAAATATTTCATAATATCTCCTGTTTAAGCTAAAAGCATCTCTCCTTTGGCCCCACTTTATCCAAACATGACTATCAACAACTTTACAGCCTTACTGTAGAGAAAACTTCATAACAACAATTGCCTATACTCACCATCTTCATCTCCTTTCTCATTCCTCCACCCAAACCCATCAGACTTTCCTCACCAATATGACTCAGAAAGCTGTACTTGCCAAAGGCAAAAGTTCTCTGTATTGCCAAACCCAGGAGTTGAAAATGTCTTCATCTTGGCGCATCAGTAGCTTTTGATCCAGGTGACAACATTCTCTAAATAAGTCTTCACCAGGCTTCCACAGCACCATGTCCTCTGTGACACTGACCACTCCCTTATCCATCTTGTTTTCTACCAATCTGCCCTTTTCCTTCTCCTTTTGACTTCTAAATATTAAATCTCCAGGTCTAGGATCCCATGATAAAATTGCTTGCAAGTGTTCACAAGTTTAATTTGTTAGGCAAACTGTGCCAGATAGTCTGCTCTTGTCAGATTTCCTCCTTGATTTTGTGGAACTCTAGAAAATGAAAGTCCCTTTTTATCCAAATAGAGCCTCAGATATATTCAATGACTATAACGTGTCATCTATAAGCAGTGTTTTAAACTTCCAAGTTTTGGAAGGAATGGTTGCAGCTAGCTTTATTGGAACTTTCCATCCAGGTTTGGATGGAGCAGTCTTGGCTTATTATCTCTAGCTAGATTAAACCTGGCAGAATCAGATTCTCAAATCCTGACAATCTCTTTGGATCAGGAGTACTTAACATTTTTTTTCCATAAGTCCTTTTAGCAGCTGGTAAAGCCCATATACACTTTCTTAAAAGAGTTTTTACGTAGACAAAATAAAATATAAAGTAAAGCAATTATATTAAAATGTAAGGTTGCAAAATATTTTTTAAATGTGTTATGAAAGCACTTTAATGTTTCTTTTATTTACATGTTATGTTATGAAAACTAGACCTACTCTTATTGTAATTTCTTGGTGTGTTGACCATAAATGTTACATTGAAACATCTGCAGCCATTGTAATATAACAAAAAATAGCTGTGATTTCTACTTGTACCTAAGTCAGAGACAGCTAGTACAAATTTGATGATTACTTTTATAGTTGAAAAATAATAAATTTCAGCCACAGATCAGTGAAAATTAAAAGCATAATTTATCCCAAGTTCACAGGCTGTCTGAACTCGTTTAGTTGTCTCTAGACCCAGATCTAACCCCTTGCCCCTGCTCTAGCTTAGGGGACAATAAACTATCCCACAGCTGGTATTTCAATGGTTTTACAATCAAGAAAAGGGTTTAGGAGCCAGGGAGATGGCTCAGTGAAATAAGTGCTTCCCTGGCCAGCGCAAGGGCCTGAGTTCAATCCCTCGTTCTGAAAAGGAAAAAAGTGTTTATACTTTTAATGGTTGAAGAAAAAAAGAAAATGTCTTATGACACACGAAAATTACGTGACATTCAAATTTCAGTGTTCATTAAGTTTGCTTGGAGTACAGCTACTCCCAATCCTTTTATATATTTTTAGTCTTTGAAGTATATGATCCTCAAAACAGGATTTATTCAAAATGTGGTCCTTCTGTTCAACCACATCCCTTTGAAATGCAACAACTTAGATTTTTTATTTTTCCAGTGCTGAGAATTGAACTCAGGGTCTCACATATGCTGAGCAAGGATCCTACCCCCAAGCTACACCCACATTTCAGAGAGTTTTAATCTTGGGTACCCATCTTTTTAATTTAAATTTAAACTCATTAAGATTAAATTCTTCTGGTGCTCTAGCCAGTACCATAGGCTCAAAAGTTTCTTAATACTGGTGGTTTTGTATGGGACAACATACCTTTCGAGTCTTAAAAAGCTTCAAGCCAAAAAGAATCATGTAAATGATCTTGTCATGAAATGACAAGCTAGGAACCCAAAGCAGTAAGGGATTTTCTCCTAACTCCTGTCTTCTATTTCTACTACACTTAGCTTTGTAACTGCCAGTAAAGTGATTATTATAATTATCATGCCTTCCCTTAAGCTCCATTCACTGTAACCTTGAGATTTTATGGCTGCCCATAAAGGTACTGAGACAACGCTTGTCATCACTTCAGCTATAGTTACCATGAAATGAAACTACTGGGTGTCTAATGCTATTGTATTCTTGTTTCCCCCACTCCCCACTCCTGCTGTCCCCTGGCATCTGACAGCAATACTTCATCCTGCTGATCCTGACTGATGGCGTCATCACAGACATGGCTGACACTCGGGAGGCCATCGTCCATGCCTCCCACCTCCCCATGTCTGTCATTATTGTGGGCGTGGGGAATGCCGACTTCAGTGACATGCAGATGCTGGATGGTGATGATGGGATTCTGCGGTCACCCAAGGGCGAGCCTGTCCTTCGAGACATCGTCCAGTTTGTGCCCTTCAGGAACTTCAAACACGTATGTGCATGTCACAGGGGTTTCCCCACGGGAAAAGAGACTCAAAGCATGCTCACCTCCCCCACATGTCCACTGTGTTTGTAACCTCCTGCCATTCTTGAAAGAACACCAGATATCCAAAGCCAGGATAGGTTAAACGTGTCTCTTTAGAGGAAAAAAAAAAAGCATAAACTGGATTATGGATAGAAACTGTGAGAACTATGGTAGCCAAACATTTATTGAAACTTTCCCCTCTCCATACAATTTAAGGTCTCTAGTGACACCAGCACTGCTATGTACAGTTGGGCAGCTTGCCGCCTACCCAAGGTGCCTGGCCAGACAGGATACACTGTCTTCAGCCTAAGTCCTACTCATCATACCATGTGCCCTCATTGACATCTGTGATTTTTGGTTTTGTTTTTGTCTTGGTGAAATATGTTTTCAAAATGATAGGAACCTAAATCTTCCATACAGTGAGAAGCATTCAAACTTATTACCCCATTCAAGAGCAAGTTGACAAAACTAGTTGAAAGGAATATATAAAGCAGGTTAATATGGTAGGGAGGGGAAAATGCTGGAATAAGTTTGCTAAAGTAGACTGGTTAATTACCAAAATGACCCATATAGTTTTGTTTTCATTGGAATACTTTAGATATTCATAATGATAGTGTTCATCAGGTGGAATTAGTACCTGTACATGATATATCTCATTTCTTTTTCCCCCATTCCATTCTTCCCTTCAACCTCTCCCCCTTATTAATAAAAGTTTTGCTTCCTCTTTTTTTCCCTTCTTTCCCTTTTTTCTGGTCCCTTTCTTCCTTCCTCCCTTCTTCTGCTTCCCATTTGAATATTTTCATCTCATTTCCCAATATCTGTTGCACATTTTGGTCCTTATTTATACTTTTGGTTTCACATTCTGGAGAAACAAGGCAGAAACATGTTTGTCTGATCTATTTCACTTAAGAATATTGTCTCAGAGTACATCTATTTAGCTAGAACAGTCTCAAGCTTGTTTTTATTTATGGCAGAATAATACTGCATTGTATAAAACAACATGCTTGGTGCTGGGATGCAGGCATGCCTGGGCCAGCCTGGGCTACAAAGTGAGTTCAAGCCTAGTCTGAACTACATAGTGAGACCTTGTCTCAAAAAAACAAAACTGTTCAAAAGAACATAAAATAGAACAACTGAGTCTTAAAACAAACTAACTGTAATCTTTTCAGTACTTCTCTACTGAAAAGAAAGCATTTTTGAAGTCTTACAAATTAACGTCTGATATATTCTTGGGCCCTTAGCAATAATAAAGCTTAATGTAATTTTATACTTTGCAATGACCCTACAAAGTCCATTAGACTACAATGAGGTATGATATTGAAACCACTTTTCATATTATAACCATATTTCATATTCCCAAATTTTACAAATCAGTAAGCCCCTGGAGAGAGAGATGCATTCAAAATGTCCCCTAAACTCCTCTATCTATGGAGCTAGGATCATCCAGGGAACAATTTCCCTAATTTATGAAAGGTCCCTTCCAAGCTTCTCCCTACTGTGTCTGAGAGCTCATTGAGTATGAAAGGTGGTCACTGAAGTCCTCAGTACTCCTTTGTCTTCTGCCTCTTGTGACAGCTGCCCAGGAGCAGAGCATGCCCCCTGACCCCTGCTGCCCACTATGACTTTGCTATCTGTACCGCTGCTGGCACCAACAGTATCAGCTACCATTTCCTGGAGCTAATGACTAAACCCAAACTGCTCTGCAGTCTTTTTGGAAAATAAAAAGAGTCCCCTTCTTTACCAACATGCTGCCTACTTTTTGTCACCTGGACTATTTATGCAGGGAAGTCTATGGCTCTTTGCCTCATCAGTCTTTGCTGGAAGCATCTTTGTTAGCTTCCACTGTGGCTTCCTGCTCCCTGGCAGCTATTTTTGTCAGGGAGACAAAGCTACATGTAACCTGCCATCCATACCGAGCTTTTCCACCCCATACCTATTTAGAAAAGTCTTCTTCTTCAATCAAAACTCTCATCAAATTGTATCCCTGCCATTCCTCATAGCTAGTTTATCAGATATGACCAGGCACATTGGATTCTAGTTTGGACTCACATTGGGCTCCTAGGCCAACTGGGACTGGGATCTCCACATTAGAGCCTGTAGCAAGCATTCTTTGGAAATGGCTATTTGTTATGTCATCATTTTAGGACAGGCTCTCTAGTGAGCATCCAGATAAGTCACCAGCCCCTCAGCCCCAGCTGAATGCTAGATTTCATGACCTGCCCAGACCTGGTAAGGGAGCAGCTATTCCAGAGTTCCTTGAATGGTGAGAGTTGTTCATAACTATAGCGCCATAAAATCACTAATCTGCTTTGAAGGATCACAACATAATTACAATCATTAAAGGAACAGCAACAACAAAAATATCAAGCCCTGGCTGCAGAGTTTAATACAGAGTTTTTAAGTGGCAGCAGCAGAGTTTTCAGGTGATGTCAGTATCCAAGGAAGGGTGTGCTAGACCAGGCCAACCTGATGCTGCTTAGTGAGGCTACTAACTTCCCAAGGTACCTGAGGTACAGAGAATTGTGCTCTTCTAGAGTTTCATGTCTTGCTGATTTTATCAGCCATAGAAAAAATGAACATACTCCATCCATCACTTTTCCACAAAAGTTGTTGGAGAAAACACCAAGAGTTGTCCTTTTCTTTGAATGGATCCAAATAACTCATACGCTGGGACATTCCTGGACATCCCCAGAATACCCAGCAGCAGCAGCAGCAGCAACAGCAGCAGTCTGCCCCATAAGCTCTTGGGGCAATATATGACAGTTCCATTGTGCACCTTCAAAATGAATATTTCCATCATTGCAGACAGTTCTATTTCATGGCCCTTTTTTAGTAATCTTTTGGCTACAAGTGATATTAGATCCATTCTATAGTAGAATAAGTGAATGGTTCTTACCCAGCAGCAGTAACAGTCATCTCTGTAAGCTCTTAGGGCAATATATGACAATGAGAGAAAATTATGCTATAATATCCTGTTTTCCACTTTCCTAAAGAAGTTTCCACACAAGAACCTTCACTAAATGAAAGAAAGCCACCAAGCCTCACTATCCGGGAGACATTTGGCAATATCCAGAGACATTTTGGTGGAATCCAGGGATGATGGTAAAATCCATTAATATATAGGATGATTCCTTGCCCAAAGAATTACCCAGTCCAAAATGCCAATAATCCCTACATTAAGCAAACACTCTGCCTTTATATAGCTAGAACTTGTACAGTTTTCCAATGGCTCCTGGAAATTTCTTTTTTCCAGTGCTTCAGTATTATGAGGTGAGGGTCAGCAATTTATAATTCCCTTTAAAATTCCCTCATAATGATACAATGGTTGCTACACCTCTGGAAATCATTTTCTAGTTTAAGGGAAACAGGGGCCAACTATGTAATTGTTTCTGTTAACCAGGTATAGATGTTTCCAAAAAATATCCTCTAGGAAACTTCCACTTATATCTTAAAGTTAGGTTACATGCCCATCCTTTGCAGAAAGAAGGGTGGGAAATAAAATATTTAGCATGCTAACATTTTGGCAGTGACTTTTGTATCTGCCCATATGGACACATGGACAATGTCTAACACCTAACCCCGAGAAGGTATTTATAAAGTAAAAAAGCATCTGTGTAGAATGAATCCCAACATGCTATGATATCTTTAAAATGTAAGAGACTAGAAAAAACTTTTCACGGTGTTTTCAGGTTTATTTTAGGATGTCTTTCTCTTCTTTGGAGACTGTCTTAGAATAAATTATTGCCTTCCTGTTTGCCTCTGAGAACATAGAGGCTTCACAAAGCTCAACTATTAAGTGACCAACCACAGACAAAAAAAAAACTAGAAGTATGTTCCGTCTGACACATAGATCAGCTCTGTTGTCCTTTGGGATCTCAAACCCTTGTTAACTGGTTATCTGCCCAAGCTTCCAACCTCCAAACTAACAGCTAATATTGATGCTCAGGCAATTTAAAGTTGCTGCCCAGTGGGGAGAGGAGAGAGGTGCAGTTAAAGCTAAATGAAAGAGGCAGGAGTCAAACCCAGCTCCATGTGACTTCAGAGTCTATGCACAGTTACCCTCAACCTTTCTGTGCTGCAGAATCACACAGTCCTGTGTCCCTGCCCACACATCATACAACACAGCAGATACTTAATGCTCGCAAAATTAGGATAAATTAGAGTGGTATTCAAGACCTTGGCCTCAAGCGTATTTTCCAACTGAATGCCCACCAATTCTCTAGGACACACAAACACTTCCTTCATCCCCACAAATGACTCATTTTCTCTAGAAGAATCAAATGCTATTTCCCTATCCCTTCTAGGCATTTAAAAAATATGTTCAATATAAATACAATCTTCTTAGAAGCCTGCTGTCATTTTCTCCACTATAATTTAGTTCCTTTGTTTCCTACGTTCTGCTCGGAGTGTGACTTCCTATAGCAGTGTTTCTCAAATTTCAACATTGCATGGAGTTATGAGTCACCAAGGCACTGAGTTAAAATGCAAATTTTGATTCAGAAGTTCCAGATTTAGCCTAAGAGTCTACATTGATAATAAGCTCTTACGTAATGTGACGCCGGCCTGTAGTACATATGTTTTACCTCATAGTAGGGTTAATTTTAGCCAAATTTTTCCTGATGGTAAACACCTTAGATTCAGAAATTCACACACGGTCCCTAGACCCATGAACAGGTGTCTAGACTTGAACAGCAAATCAAAAGCAAAATTGCAGGACAATTCATTCTGCTATCTAAACTTCCCACATCTTTAGGTGTGAATAGTGGTATATTTTGAGTCAGGAATAAAAAAAAAAAAAAAGAATGAGGAAATCAAGGGCCTATTTTCAAAATAATCTGACAGTGCTTGCTTGAAGTAGTCCAGGAATGAGTAAATGAATGAGACTAGCTTCTCAGATCTTCTCAGACTAGCAACTCTAATCTTTGAATCTGGAAATGAAAGAGCTTCCTTTGAACAAGAACTAAAGTCATGGTAATTTCTTCTTCTCTACAGGCATCTCCAGCTGCTCTTGCAAAGAGTGTGTTGGCGGAAGTCCCAAACCAAGTTGTGGACTATTACAATGGCAAAGGAATTAAACCCAAATGTTCCTCAGAGGTCTATGAGTCTTCCAGGACACTGGCACCGTGAACTCCACACACTTTTACAGAGTTCTGAAATATTATTCCTTCTAATATTTAATACTTCTCCTGTATTTAAAAAATAATACACATTTAAAAATAGCACGTTTTGGTGATTTTTAACTGAGAATTTTTTGCATGTGTAGCCCCCAACGCCTGGATCTAATTAACGCCCTTGTTGTTGTTAAGACTTTTTACAAAGGAATACAGATAATGACTTACTCTTTGCCGCATGCCGCCTTGAAATAAAATGGTATATGGATCCATTTTTATACAGGTTTGTTGAAATTTTGCTAAATTTCTTATTATCTTTACACTGTAAAGCATTTTGAAACATTTATTGAATGTGGATAGCCAAAACATACTTGGTGTTATCTGCTACATCCAAGATGAGAGACTTTTCAAACTGGCAGATGCATGGACTGTATTTTGCATGTTTAAAATAATAAAAGAAGAACCCTCACACTGTTTTTGCAGTTGTTATCTATAATTCCTCCCTGCTAAGACTGGTCTCTCCCCTAACAAATATTATCCACCCAAAGGCAGTCTTTTTGAAGTGGGTCTGAGGCACTTCAGAAAGGCACTTCAGGTCTGAGGTACTTCAGGTCTGAGGTACTTCCCACTCAGTACCTCTCACACATTGCTGCGCACATAAGTCACCTAGGATTCCTTGTTAAAATCAAGAGGTTAGTGTGGTAAATCTGTATGGACCCTGAGGTTCTGCACCTCTAACAAGATCTCAGGTGATGCTTATGCAGTTCTTGGACTGCACTGAGACTAATGGGGTTCTAGAGTTAGGGTGTCACAAGAGAGATCATCTGAAGCAAACCAGACAAACCCAATCTGCTTGAGACCACGCTCTTCCTACCAATAGTATAAAGGTCTTGCCTGTCTCAGAGGTGAGAGTAGAAAGTAATGAGACTGATTCCAGAAGCTGCACACCTCAAACCAGTCTCACTGCTTTATAGTCACACCTCTTTCTTTAATAAGACTAGGGAGTGTTTCTCCTGGCTTGCTGCTGCTGCTGCTCTTTCTCTTTCTTATTTTAAAGGTAATAAAAAATAAGAAAAAATAAAAGTGGAACAGCATTTCAAAACAAGATGCTGCTGTCTTAAAGGAGGCATCACACAACACTGCACCAATGGTTCCATTTTTATGTCAGTCCCTAGGAATGACCTCAGAGTCTTCAATGGAACCACAACAGTAGATTCTGGTCTGTGGCAAGTGGCCATGCAATGTGGCTCCCCAGGTACCCATTCTATTAACTTGATCCTGGAGCTTAATGTGGAGCTTCCTTTTGCCTTTTTAAAATCGTTCCTGAAGAAAAAATAAAATAAAATCATTCCTGAGGGCAAACTCTACAAGCAGAAATAACTGAAATCATTATTTAGGGCAGAGGTGTATTGTTTCAACATAGGTTGGCTAGTCTTGAATGGAAGAATAAATGTTTCACTTGTCTAATCTCTTAGAGAAACGGACAAGCATTTCACAACCATAAAAGACACAAAGTAGAACTTATTTTTGAGTCAAAATAATCAGTTTTCTGTTTGTTTGACAAGGGGAGGTATTTAATAAGCAGATCAAATGCCTTGTATGATTTCCAGAGTTATAATTATAGATCCTAATCTTGCAAATACATGTCAGCCAAATGCACAACATTTTGGGAATGATGGAAAAAATGTATGACTGAAAACTCATAAATATTTAAACTGTATTGTTTTATGAATAAATTGGGTACTTACAGAACTTTTTTCTATGAGTTGTGGTTTTGTTTCTCTTTTCAAGGCAATTTGCTGTCAGTGATTTGCTTCATTTGGGTAAAGTTGCTTTAGATTAAAAATAGCTTCTTCATAATTCCAAGAAAACATTGAATTATTGTGAATTATTGTTTCTAACAAGGAATTAAAACATTTACACACTATAGTACAGAAATATATGGTTTTTTCTAACCCCAAACCAGGACATGAATTTCCATGTGTCTATGTATCTCATACATAGTAAGCTTTCAATAGATACTAATAAATACAGAAATGACTAATAAAATGAGCGAATAAATGAAGACTTATTAATGTGCTCTGTGGTCAAGCTCTAAATCATTGTAGATTTAACAGGTTTTTGTGGTTTTGGCTGTTCACAAGTGACATGATATGATGCTCCATTTCACTGTAAAATATCTGCTTGGAATTCTAGACTCATTCCAGAATCTTGGGGATCTGTGAAGTGAGATAGGAATGGCCGACTTCAGTTTGCAAAATCATAAGGAAGTTTACTTGCCTTTTCAAGACCAAACTCAAGTTCTGCTCAAAAGAATAATACAAATTATATAACAATTATTGGGGTTATCTTACTGAAATTGCTATCTCATAATTTCATGAACCATGTGGGCTTAAGCAGCAGTTTATTTCTCACAGTTCTGGGGTCAAGGACATCCATAATCAAGGTTCTCGGTAAAAACTCTATACTACTGTGTCCTCACATGGTAAAGACAGAAAACAAGCTCTCTAGTCCATTGTTATAAGGTCGCTGATCACATCAGTACCTAATTACACCTTAAAGTCCTCACTTAGGAGGAATTAACATCATAAGAATTAGGAACAGCAGTATATTGGGCATTAAGGTTTCACTCTATGGATTTTGGAGAGATCCAAACATTTAGTCTATAAAAGGGGTTACTATGTGCCAGCTAATGTTTTAAGTGCTTGTCACACACAATCTCTTAATCTTCCCAATACAGAGACAGAAACACAGAGAGGTTAGGTAACTTGTCAAGGTCACACAATTATCTGAGAGTAGGAACAGATTTTGAATGCATACATTCTGGCTCCTAAATCCAAACTCCCATTTCAGCTACCCTTTTAGTACTAATACTCATCCACTCACCGTAGTAAGTAGCAGAGTTTTAGGGAATTTTGAGAGAAATGAGCCTTAAAACAGGCCTTAGCCCAAATTCAGAAATATCTGTCTCATAGCTTCCTGTCGAACTCTTGCCATCTTGTGATGGTAGCAGGAGAAAACTCTCCAGATACAATCCCTTCCTGCCACCAAGGAAACTGTATACCTCAGACGTTGCCAGTGAGGAGCTCAGCAAACCATGCAATGACTCAGGAAGAGCAGGTCTAAGCAAAGGGTGCCACAGATGGGAATGGGAACGATGGACGAGGACTGTAAAACATGCTCAGAAAAGAGTAGCTGTGACCCAGGCCCAGGGTCATGTAGAACATGGACCCCCAGGCCATTCTATGCTGTCTTTCAAGATAATTGGAACATCTGTTTCTCATAAAACTTTTGACATGCAAATAATAACACAGTCAAGCTTCAACAATTTTTAAAAGCACTACAAGGAACAAACTTTCTAAGTTAAATGAAAAGTATCTCTGGGTTTAGTTTAAGCTGGCTCTGGAATACAAATTTGGAACCCACCAGTTTGTCTATGTATTGTCCACTTTTCACTGGGCCTCAATAGGTAATATGCACTCTTTAGACTTCTTGAGAACCCTATCTTTTGCTGCAGCTTATCCCTATTATATTTGTAATATTAGAAATTAAACTAAAATGAAATATGCATATTAATTCATTTAGGAACAATAATAAATCATATGTTAACACAAATGCAATATGTTCATTAAAACTGCAGTTTCAAAAGAAAAAGTAGTGAAAAGAACAGTATCTCTTACAGTTTTTCCAAATATTTAGTGTTGCTTAATAAAAGCTAAATTCTTATATCTGCTTTGCATTCAGTCTGTTGCAAAATGATTTCTTCTCATTTGTTTTGGTTTTTTTTTTTTTTTTTTGCCAAGGTCTCACTGTAGTTTGGGCTGTCCATGAACTCACTATGTAGCCTAGGCTGGCCTCTGACTCATAGCAATCCTGCCTCAGCCTCTTGCATGTTCTTATTACAAGTATGTGCCACCATGCCTGGCTCTAACGTTTTATTTTATTTTTAATTGGCAGATAACTATACATGTTTTGGTGGTACAGTGAGAAGTTTCAATACATGTATACATTATATAATGATCAGATTGAGGCAATCAGCATATCCATCTCTTTCAAACTTCGTTATATTTATAATGGAATACTATTTGGCCGAAAAAAATTTATCATTTGAGACAACATAAAGGAACTTTGAATAATTATATTAAATGACATAAGCCAAGAACAGTGGGACAAATACTGCAAGATCTTACTTATAATGTGAAATCTAAAATAGCTGATCTGATAGAATTAGAGGGTAGAAAAGTGATTACCAGAAAACATGAAGGGTAAGGAAACAGTAAGAAGGGAGACAGAAGGAGGCAGAGGGTTGGTCAATGGAAGGAATGAAGTTTTGGTTGAAGTATAAGGTAGAAAATCTGATCTCATGTGGATACACATAGTTAGAAGACCATCTTTAGAGTTTTTCAGTCATTATTCTTAGATTTCTTTTTACCATGACCAATTTAAAAAGTGGTAGCTGTTTAATATGTAAACTATGAAATCATACCAATAAAACTTTCCTGGCATCTTCAATGGTTTGTTTACCAGTGCATGGTTTTGTAACATGGTACAGTGGTCGTTTGGAAAATACCGATGCAATCTGATGTGTCAGCTAGTCCAAATATGCAGTCTATTTTTACAACAACAAAAAGTAACTTGTTCTACTGCTGTATAATAGCACCACTGACTTCATCAGTTTTCAAGTATTGAGAATCTGTCAAATTATGGTGACAGATTCAGGTTTTCCAAAATTTTAATCTTTGTTAGAAAACTCACATGTTTTCATTGGCAAGAAACACAGTCAGTGACAAGCTGGAACTTATTTCATTCATTGTCAAGAAAATAACTACCAAATGCCCAAGTCTGAACAATTCAATCATTCTACTTGTCAGGGTCTCTCTCTCTCTCTCTCTCTCTCTCTCTCTCTCTCTCTCTCTCTCTCTCTCT
>NDGN011473555.1:0-10703 GCA_002564285.1 Tympanoctomys barrerae
AGGTCTCAAAATTCTGTGACAGATTTTTGGTCAAGTTGTTTCCATTAAAAAGTGTTGATTTTAGGGATGGGGAGGGAAAAAAGTATTGATTTTTAAAACTAATGACTTAAAAACTGCCACACACACACACACACACACACACACACACAAATGATCTACAAAACATTCTTCTTTCCTCCTGAAGGTTTTAGGATGCGTTGTTATCATTAACCAGTCTTTCACTATTAACCTTAAGTGTCCAATTGGGAGAAACAGTTCTGAGAAGTTCCAAGTTGTAAGGCTTTGGAAACACTTTGCTTCACAAACTCTGAAGATCCTTTTCTCGGGTCTCCTCTCTGCTTTACAGAATCGTCTTACTCCTTCCCCCTTCAGCTTACCCTTAATTCTGCAGCTCCTTCCTGGCGGATCCAGGGTCCTATCCTGCCTGTGCCCCACAGACACGGGCCAGTTCTTACCACCTGGCTTTAAGGAAAGCGAGTTAGAATTTGTGTCTGATATACTTGAATAGGAGCAAAGAGCCAGAAGAGGGGATGAAGAGGAAGAACAGAAGAAGAAAAACAGAGAATTTGAGGCTCTGTACTTGTCTGCTAGCAGCTTAGAAATCTGAGTCAGCGGAGCTGTGTGAACTGGGCACGGACAGCTCCATTCCTCCGGTGATTTCTTAGCTCCTCAACCCTTCTCTTAATCTCAGCCCTTTGGAAATCTCGCGCTGTGGCGATGAGAGCTGTGGCAACCAGCAAGGCCAGGAAGGTGGAGTCTTCCCTTCTACTCCATGACGTCCCGGATGGGCATTCCGCTTGTGATGGTACCAGGAATAAATTTTAGAAACTTTTATCTGTTGTTAAATAATAAATTATAGATCCATCTGGGAATTAATGATCATTTTAAAAAGTATTTTCAGTTCCAAGATGTATTTTGTAATATGACTATTTGGCAAACTCATAACATCACGCACTTAAATAGATTTCACACACACAGTACTCTCAGATCTAGATATAACCATCATCTGGCACATCTTATTTATGTGACATAATCATCTCCTCTCATCAAAGACCTGGTATTGGTTTCCTGCAAGCAGCATAGACTATGAATTCAAGACAGAGAGAAGATTGCGGCTGTTGTTTCTGTATTATCTAACACGAATCATCTGCTACTGATAAGAAATCCTGCTTTGAAAGTTGGTTATGTTTAGAGCCAGCCTGTCTTATCTTTTATGAGAAAACAATGTGAAAATTGTAGATGTTCAGAATTTTATGAAGGAGCTGTTGGGAGACATTTAGTGAATTCGTGTTGGATATGAGAAAACATACCCACAAATAAGATCCTGCCTGTGCTTGGGATGTCCGCAACAGGAACACTGCTCTCATTGTAGGAGAGACGGGAGCCTCTGGTCAGGGTATTTCCACACACTAATATATTTGGCGAGGAATACGAGTAGGACACAGCCAAAGGCTTGTTCTCAAGTTTATTGCTTGTGAATGGTAGATTAGTTTACTGAGGTAACTTTTTCTCTCTAAGCCTAGATTCTCGGAAAAATATGTGAGCTAAAATGACCCGACCTAGAAATGTTTATAAAGCATTTTATATTTGAACTGCAAAGATATATCTTCAAGTCATCAGATCCTATTTAACAGATAAGAAAACTGACACCCAATGACATTAATTACCCGTGTTTTCATTGCTAGCTTTTATAAAGATGGACATCTGAAATATTTGTGCACTATACTTGGTAAAAATTTAAAACTGTAGCACACAGAGATAAAGAAAACAAGTGAAACATGTTGATGACAATAAAGAAAAAGAAACCTTCCCTAATGGAGAAAGAATTACTTGAAAAATAACAGTGAGATTAAGAATCCTGTAGAAATATTTCATGAAAAATAAACAGACAGCTAGCAACACTACCTACATATCAGCCAGTGAACAAACATGTTTTACTACCAATTAAACATAAATTAAAATGAAAAGATAGGGGCCGGAGAAATGGCTCAGTAGAATAAGCACTTTCCTGGCAAGTGCAAAGGCCTAAGTTCAATCCCCCGTTCCAGAAAAAATAAATAAATAAATAAAATGAAAAGATATTCTCCTAATTTATCAAAAGAAATTGTTAAAAGGCTTGGCAGCCTTTAAAGATTGTTAGGCACAGGAATCGGTAATTCTGTGCTCATTTCATCTTAAAATGTTTGCAAAAACAGGATGTCAATCAATACCTTCCAATTAGCGCTGTGGTATATTTGCTCTGGAGCGCTGCCAGTCCTCACCAAGTCGCCCCTCACCCTGCGGTCCTGGGTGGCATTTTCTAAATCCAAAGAACTCTTCCGTTAAGCATTTCCAGAACAGGACTATGCACACTCCCACTTTTAAATGAACATTAATTGATGCAAGTTTCTCATGAGAGGGCGGTTTGAAAATCTGTAAGTAAACTTAGTATGTACATATTGGCTCTGCCACCTCAGTTTTCTGGGTTCATCCTTTAAGTATAGTTAAGCTCGGCTGCAATCTTCTTCAAAGATGAGTTTTATGACATTTTTGTAAGAGCCAGAAGCAAATGGAAATTGCCTACGTGTGAAGGCAATATAAATGGAAACCAAAAAGATCCATATGTAGACAAGGAAAATTTGAAGTTATTAAAAGAATAATGAAAAGGCAATACACATAGTAACATGTACCAAATTTTCTTTGAAATAAGAAAATCAATCCTGCGAAACAATCATAACATGATTTTTTGGTTAATGAAATTGAATAAGAAATTAAAAAAATCATTTAACGATATAAACTATATTAACATAATTCATCTCTACAGAGAAATAATATACAATCTAAAGATACACAAACACACATGACTTGATGTATTCAATTATACATCTGAGTGTGTTCATGTTTGTGAATGTGTGTGGAGAGAGGACTCCCACACACATAGGTAATTGTTATATGGGTCCTGACTTAAAAGTTCTGTTATGAAACTACTGAGATTAATTAAGAATCAATATGATGGCATGGAATCTGAGTAACAGGATGCTGCAAAGCCTGCATATGGAGACTGATTTTCTGCCTTTCTGGAGACCTTGGAATGGGGTGGAAGAGGTAGTTGCTTGACTTTCTGCTGGGCTACAGTGCAATTTACCCCACACACCTATATTGTTGACTGAAAACATAAGTAATTAAAAGGTAAAGACACAAAAAGGTTCAGTCATAGCATTATTTATAGTAGTGAAAACTGCGTATCCTTGACTTCTCATCAAAGCGGGAATTGTGGACCCAATGCATACCACACAGGTGATGGAGAGAGGTGCTGAAATCACAAGCTATCAAGGCAGAGACCTAAACTATAGACTAGTGTTCTTGTTTCAGGGACACTTCTAGCTTGCACTAAGGAAAGTGAATGCACTGGACCATTATTGAAAGTTTTTGAGAATTGTACTATCAAGCCAGTCAAATAGCTCAGAGCTGGCCAAAAAAACAGCTCAGCGGATTAAAGCACCTGCAGCGGGGCACAGAGGCCAGGGCTTTCATCCCTGAGCCTGCCGTGCTGGCCCTGCCCCCTGGGAGTGCTGAGACAGCAATTGAGACTGGGCGTGATGGTGCGCACCTGTAATCCCAGCTCTTGGGAGGCTGTAAACAGGCAGATCACAACGAGTCTAATGTAGTAGTGAGACCCTGAACACCCTGCAGACCCTTCCCTAAAATACAACAACAACAACAACAACAACAACAACAAAATCGCTCTGTCATCCACAAAGCTGGAGTCATTCTCCCTGTGCGCCACTCTCTGGCTTTCAGCACATTCAACCCATCATCGGTTCATGTTACCTAATAAATTTTCTCAGACTCATGCTAATTCCATCTACCATGCAGGCTCCTGCAGCAGTTCCCTGCTGGTCTTGTGGCGACTTACTTCCTTCAACTCTATGACCCACGTGCAGTCGCACTACCTTCTCACAACAACATCTAATCAGGCCTTCATTTCATTCTCGTTGTTGGCACTAAAATGAAGAAAAAAATGACACTGTACAATCACTGTACTTTCCGCTACCAGAGATTTTGCTGAAGTGATTTATTGTGTCATTCTAACCTGGGTGATTTTAAACTAGAGAATTACTATGCATCTTTCAGCCCTTGTTTGAGTGTGATTATGCAGGAAAACTTTACTTTTTGGTGAGAACAGATCTTAGCAGCTTTTGCTTTCCGTTCCCACCTGCAATTTAGCTTCTTAAAAAATCGATTTGCCTCTTATGCTGGAGGTTCAGGGTCCCCAAACAAGCGCTGCCCTAATTTTGTTCACGGTTTGATCCCATTCTCCACGTGGACTGTGTAAACATAATGGGTATTCAAATATTATTTTTCTCACAAGAATTTAAAAACAATTAGAATGTGAACTTAAACCATACAAACAAAATGTGAATAAGTAAACACAGGCTACAAGTTTATAAATGTAGATTTCTATTTTAAAATATAGGTGAAGGGCTGGGTAATTGTGCAGCTGAGAGGAATCTGATCACCATGGCTCACATTTGGTGTCCTAGCATACTCTGGGTGGTTCTTTAGTGTTCTCTGGGAATTCACTCTTATTCTTCACAATGACCTGTGTAGCAAGCATTACACTGTTGAGTTACTTACGCTCTGGGAAGGTAAAATTATCTCTAACCTGACCAAAAATCACAAGCTAGTGGATCTGACGTCAAGTCAAAGCTATACTAAATTTCAGGATCCTCTTTTTAATCACTTTACTACACTGATTCTCTCAATTAAGGTACTGAAAGTATGTAAAATATGAATCCCATTGTCTCTCAGGCATTTTTATAGGCACTTCCTGGGTAGCAGTAGTTGGAGGGACGGTGGGCTGGCTTTGAGGTTCCTTTCATCTTCAGTTACTGCTAACTGTCACCTTGAGCCTCCTAATGAACTCATTAATAAATAAATGATATGCACTTCCAGGATTATATAATGCTTGTTTGTTTGTTTTTGAGGAACCAGGGATTGAACTCAGGATCTTGCACTTGTCAGGGAAGCGCTAATTCCACTGAGCCATCTCCTTGGCCCCCTTAGGATTATGTAATGCTAATCACAATGCAGACTACATTATGTGTGACAAAACTTTGGGTTTGACCTATGCTCAGTTTGTCTGGAATTGGAAAGCTGAAGTTTACTGCTTTCATTTTTGGAAACTGTAGGCTGTCGCAGTGAGGCATGGGCATAGTGACTTCCGTTCAGTGTGCTTCAAAGTTAGAGTCGTCTCCCGAATCTGTAAGGAGTGTTACCGCAGGTGGTTGCTCACTTACATATTTTCAAATCAAGGAAATGGGAGCCATGTTACCACTTATATACACATTTCATCATTTACCATAATTGGCCTGGCTGTGTCCTTCTTGCATGGACCCTTTAGTGTAACATATGTTTAGATTCTATGACAGGTACATGTGTGCGCGTGTTCATGTGTGTGTGTTAGAGAGTTGCATATATTGAATGTAGAAGACAAAGAAGTTGTTTGGTTTCACCATCAAATTGTTTACTGAGACTTTCATTTCAATACTATCATTAAATTTGTGACACACTAAAAATATGTGCCTCTTTTTCTTTTTCTGAGTGTGTAAAACTACAAAAAACATTTGATGGATGCTCTGTTGATGGTACTAAGCATGTTGATGTTATTAAATCTAAACAAGACCAATAGTTGCTGCGTACCACCCTATGCAGGACACTCGAGGAGCAGAACTGCAACGGGGAGCTCTGCCGGGAAAGAAACTGGGTACAGCCTTTAAATTCATTGAGAGATGCATGTTCAGTTTACATTTCTCTGAGTCTTGCCTAATGATCCACATTTGGTTGAGCAAAATTAGTCTCTGTACAAACACAGTGTACCACAGATTTTAGGGCATTGGAGACATAGATTTTTAAATGATGAAAATACCTTATAAATAAGAGATAAGTAAATATCATTCTCGCCTGCTAGTAAAATAATTTAATGAGCAATGAATTCTGTCAACTAGCGTGTATATTTAAACTGTGTATGTTCTCATTTAATAATTATTTTGCCACATATATTATGGAAACATAAATTCTTTTCTAAAGTTGCAGAGACTTAACATTGTATTCCAAAGATGTGAAACTGTTACTATGTAAGACTATCATACATTTTAAAATAAATTTATAAAAGAATTACTGTTCTGGACAGAATTTGTCTGGCTTATTTACTCTGGGATTTCTCCTTTTTATGCATTGTGTTAGTGGTGAGCTTATCCTTCAATTTTATTTCATTTTTACTTTTAATTCATGATATTTCAGCGCTGCTTCTGGAGGCTTTTTAAGTAAGAGATGTGTTAATAATAATATAAAATGAGTAAACATTGCTGGAATGAACGTGCCATAAGGGAAACCCTCTCTTCCGGGTTCTGTGTGGAGTGCGGCAGCTGCGTGAATCATGCTGAGCCCAGGGCCAGCTGCAGAGAGAGAACTCACCAAACAGCACTGACATTTTAGTGAGACTCTGGGCCGTGTTTTATTAAGTAAGGGCACGTGACAATGGTGAATGCTGCGCTGAGTATGGTGAATGCAGTGAAAATTTGTGAGAGTGTGCTCAAGTAAAACTGAACAACGTTGAACAGGTAAAGATGATTTTTGTCAAGACTACTTCAATAACAGAGAAAAATCAGGCATCACTTAAGCTCATTTTGCTGAATCAAATAGCAGGAGTAACTGTAAGACCTGTTGGGTCTCCTGGAAAGCACACACCATCCAGCAATGCCTGCTAACTGGCCTTAGCCAAAGAGGAGTTACTTTATCTTATCTTCATGGAAAGAGGAAAATACAAATTGGAGGACGACAACGATAGGCTACTAGGAACCTAGTAGGAATGACAGGCTACTCTGCTCCCGAGGAGACTGGGAGATAAAGATCTGATCAAGGGTAGCGTCTTAATGACGCTCCCAAAGGAATGGCAACAAGCGCTTGGCAAATATTGACCTGGTATGAGACTAGTTAGTGCCTTCATAATTAGTTACATCTCAAAGACAGAGCAAGAACTTGCAGTTAGCAGTCCTCAAAAGTAAACATTTAAGAAAGCAGGTCACGGCCTACCCAGAGTCAGGAGCAGACTTGTTAATGTGGTATGAAAATTTCCTTATATGTACAGTAGGAAATAGCTGCTCTTGTAGAGCAGAGGCCGGGGAAGGTAGAGGAGCTGGAGTGGGACAGTTGGAGCAAAAGAGGATGGGGGATTGAGTTTTATTTGGAGAAGAACATGACATTTGGGACTGCACACTGACATGTCACAACACAGCGGGTTGGCTACAAATAGCAATGAAGATTTTAGAAGACAGATGTATTTAAGATGGTTTGAGCATGACACAGCACACCCACCGGAAGGCCCACGATTTACACTTCTGGAGAGTGAGGAGGGGAGGACCTACTCAATCTGCTTTTGCGTTCAAAATCACTCCGATTCTGACTGTTGTTGATTCAAAAGATTTCCTCTGGCAGAGTCAGCCCGTGGGGCTCTGCAGTTCTTCAGAGCTCCCTGCCTGGGATGACTTTGCGAAACCACGCGGAGCTCCCGGCTGTCGGAGCAGGGAGGACCTCGAGCGGGTCATCTTGCCACATCCAAGCAAGTGGAGAAATAGCGGGCAACGAAGGCTCACGCTCGCGTTGTGGTGGTCGGAGACGAAGTCACGTGAACGTAGATGGTTTGGTGTAACACACCCGCTACTGAAATGCTTTCATTCCTTGAGAGACCAGGCAAAGTCCAGGAACGCGGTGAGTCATAAGGTCTCCTGACACAAAGAGCAATAAGAAGAAAAGGCCCCTTACTTTTAACACAGATGAATGAAATCGAGTCCGCAACCGTGAGTTCCACTCATCCAAATAGTTGCAAGTTCCGTACTTTTAAATGTGGCTTTTGTAACTTTTATAGTTTCTGAGCATTATTTTTGTATGTGTGATTTTTAAGATAAAGCTTTATATGGTTATCTTTCCTCATAATCAGAGCAGTGTCTTCACTGATCACCAACAGCTGGAACAGGAAGCAGGTCACTACAGCTGCAGGAAAATGGAATAAGAAAAATGGGGCCATTTCGACCGGTGAGGAGTCTCACCAGAGTGGATGCAGTCAGCATGCAACGCATCTGACCAGAATTTATGCTGTGCCCAAAAGCTGTATTTTCAAATCTCTCTTGAATTTATAGTGACGAAAATATGTCTGCTTATAAATGAATAGAGTGCATTTTCTTTTTCATTCCTTTCTATTTATTTATTTATTTATTTATTTGTGTTTAGGACAGGGTGTACAAAGTGTTCAGGGTCTCACTGCGTAGACTGAACTCGTAGTGAGCCTCCTGTTTATAGCCTCCCAAGAGTTGGGATTACAGGCGCGTGCCACAATGCCCAGTCTCAATCACCCTCTCAGTGCAACCCCGGGGCAGGGCCGGCATCGAACTCCTGGTCCTTGCATCTGCCTAAGCAGGTGCTTTAATCTGCTAAACTATTTGGCTGGCCCTTAGAGTGAGTTTTCAAGGAATGACAAAAAACAAAACAAAACAAAACAAACAAAAAAACCACAACCAGCTCACTGGGATTTTTTTTTTCTTTCACCATGTTTTTCCTACATGTATATATCTGTAATGTTATTGCAGAAAAGAGTATATCTACTTTTTAATAAAAAGTATTTGATATACACTGAGTCCAACATTTAGCCAGTAATTTTACTGAGTTCTTTTTGTAATTTAGGGAATGAAAGCAACAAAAGTTCCAGGTTACTAATGAACACACTGACATGGCATTATCAATAAGTGATTTTTCAATCTTGTGAATCAAGTTGATAGAGTGATCGAAAATTCACTTTGTACTTGCTTGAATAAGACACATTAGTTTCATAAAATAATGGATAGTGGAATGGAAGTATAAATTTTATAAGAAAAATGAAGTAGCATGTTAAAAGAATACCTGCTTTATAAATTGGGATAAAAATTAGCAATCACACAATAACACGCCGAGCTTATGGGCTGTGAGGAGTATTAAAGTAGAGAATGTCTGTATGTGCTAGTGAGATTTGTGATACAAATAAAAAATACTATATGGCTTCCAACAAAATTGAACATTGTCACAAAATCTTTCTTTCTGTTAGCAACTTTAAATTCTTAGGAGTTTGCCCTTAGTTTGATTGCTATGTACATGATTATTTGAAAATTTTGTTACTTTTAATTTGATGTCTTGCTCCTACAGACATAACTATAATAAAAGTAAATCTTATATAAATGAAAGTCTGGGGTAAATAAATATTTATAGGTATAATAATTTTAAAATTATATTAAAAATATAAAAGGGCCTGAGATACAGCTCAGCATCACAGCACCTGCCTGGTAAGCACAAGGTCCGGCATTCAATTGCCAGTATCAAAATAAATAAATAAATAAATACTAATGCCTAAAATACGTTATTGTTCATCCATTTTAGACTGTGTGTGTGCCTGTTTGTGTGTGTGTGTGTCTGTGTGTGTGGTACCAGGCATCAAAATCAGGACCTTAAGCTGCTGGGCAGTCCCTTACGCTGCTGAGCTAACTCCCTGGCCACATATACATCAATATAATAACATATCACTATGTAAATATTAAAAATATAACAAAATTCGACTCAAGCTCAGAAACCTGGATAATTATGAAGCTGAATGGTAAGTCACACTTTAGAATTCTCAATAAACACTGAAGAATAATCTTAATCTTTTATTTTGAAGGGAAATAAATATACTTGGTCTAGCACCAGGGTCTGTATAAGGGGCAGACCTCTGATACTGTTGTTTTCTCCATGATGTGTGGAGTCCTGAGGAAACCTCGTCAGGCAAACCTGGCTTTGTATAACAACTGTGACTTTAACGAGCTGAGCACTTTTATTTTTCTGAAGCTTTAAATTATTAATCCAGTCAATAGTTCTATAGCAATTACTGTGTGCTTTCCCTTTATATGGGTTTATGTTTTTTTATTTTCTAAACATGAATTTAAAAGTAAGTTGATTGATAAAGCTAAACTTTGATCTTCAAAGATATTTGAGTCTAATACTAAAAATTCCCATATAGTAATGTGATCTTAGTGGACTTAATCAAATACAATTTTGCCTCTTAGGACATGCTCAAATAGTGGTAAAGAAATAAGTTAATAAAGATCAACTCAGAAACAATTGCATAGTTGCTGGCGGTGATGATGCGTAAAATATGCCTAGCGAGCTGATGCCTGTGTCACAGAGCAGAAGGTTAAATGAGGAAAACAAGCTTACTTATAGACATAAGAAGGATAGCTACAGTAATTTAGAAATTATATTGTTATGGTAACCTTATGTTTGAGTACAAAGTTTATTTCTTCATTTATAAACAATTATAGTCTAAATAAAGACTATAATTTTCTAATATAATTATCAGTGATTAATTCTCTTTCTTTTCATCTTTTCCTTTTTGTCTTTGAGATTCCAGACATCAAACCTAGAACATGCAGATATAAGTTATACACTACTAAATTACATCTCTGTACCCTGAATTTATTCAGTGTTCGTATGGCCATTTAAAAATCCTATATAGTAAATAGTTTTGAATAATTAGTACATGATACTTAAATTAGAGTTAATGCAATTATTATGTCCTAATAAATTTAACTAGTTCTCTATTCACTTCACTTCAGAGATTTGCAAAGCTATGCACATATGTATATATGTATGTATGTATGTAT
>NDGN011473558.1:0-20445 GCA_002564285.1 Tympanoctomys barrerae
TCCCTCTATTCATTAAGAGACTGTAACTATATATCTATCCTAACTACTTTGAATACACAGATAAAAAATGGACATACATCTGTATCCCCTTTTGTGGTTAAGTTCCATTATTTGAATATTATAGGTGTGTAAATCCAGCAAAATATTCTAAAAGAGAGGCTCTACTTTAAGAAGGTCCTGGTGCTATCTTTTGGGGGCTTCTCTTGACAACAAAGCTGACAAAGGTATTTCCATTAATGTGACCCATACAAGTTTCTAATGCCACTTCCTGCGTTTGTTTGTCTTTGTTTTTGATAAAAAGTAAAAAGTAACACATGAAACCACAAATAAATCAAGTGATTCTGAAGGGAGTTAAAACTAATTTGAGAACAAGATTTTCCTGTGTACCAGAATAATATATAGGATACAAAATTACAGACTGAGAGCAATTATTTCTGCAAGAGCAGAGATTATATTTTTAATGACTATTTCTCTGGTCCTTTTGTTGACAGATTTTATGTAGACAGTCAAATAGTAGAATGAATAATTGACCCCATTTGCTCTTATTTCTTTTAGTTACCACTATTATTCCCAGAGAACCTCATTTGAAAGATAAAACTGGTAAGTTTGCTTCATCTAGCCTTATTATGCTACTATATCTTTCTGGTCATCTCCTCTTTTGAATTTGAGTTAAGGTAGAAAAATCAGAATGACTGAAGGATATTTTAAATTAATGCCTATCTTCTTTGGCATCATGTTAACACAGTAAACTACTATCTTGGTATCAAAATAATATGAGAGGCTATGTTCTGAACTGTTTCAACCAATGGACTGCATTCACCCCTGAGTCTACTCTTCTGACTTCCTGGGCATGATAGGAGTTATTCTAGCTTTGTCTTTAATTGATCCTAAATACAACTCTCACCTCAAGTTCTATTCAGTGAGCCTAAAGTATGACTTGGCTTATCTACTTCCTACGAAAATGACACTGGCACTGAAATACTCAGCTGCTACAATAAAAAGTGGTTAATGGCTACAAGCAATAAAAATCTCAGTGGATATTTAGTTTACCACAGTGGAACTATATTCTATCTTGTAATCGCTCACACTACCCTTTGAACACAGAAATTGAAATTCCACAGGTATGGTTTACCTTACCCTTGTTTTTCTCCTCAGCAACATGGAACCATCCAAAACACATCTCTAAGTCTTGTTAAGGAATTAAACAAGGTGATCTAAAAGATACAACACAGTGTTTGGCCCAGCAATGTGCACTCCACTGATGTTAGTGTCTATTAATATCAATGGAGTATCTCTCTTGTGTTTGTCAGAAGATTTTACACACAACAACAATCACACACACACACACACACACACACACACACACAGTGCCAAATAATAGGTGGGAATAATTGAAAAGTACCTGTTCTCCTATCTTCTAGTTAGGAATACTACTGAAACAGAACTTTGCATGAAAGACGGAAATGGTAAGTTTTATTGTCTACCCTCCTTTATGCTTTGCTTCGGCATTTTTTTCTCTCTTAATCGTCTTAACCTGAACTGCTACAGCTTAAGTGAGAAAAATCACACTGGCTAGATGCTTCGGGATAAACTGAATGACACTTTACATTTTTGCATCACTTCCTAGGCATCCTATTAACACTGTAAATTGCTAATCTGGGCATGCTATGACTTCAAGAAGAGGATACAATGATATACTCTGAACAATTTCAAAAACTATTTTAACTGAACTATTTTAACAAATAGACTTCACTCATTCATGTGTCTTTTGCTTCTAAGGACTTGGAAGAACAAGTTAGTTCTCGGTGTTTAAAAGTGGTCAGTTGCTAGTCCTGTGAGTTGCACTTACCAAGTACTTTTTTATATGACTTGGGTTGTGTCCTCCTCTGGATCTTCTCGGTTAACCTCGTTTTCCTGTCTCATGGAACAATAGTTTCCACCCTGTTACAGATGAGCATAATAAGCTCCAACGAGGTTCCTTTTATGTGCTACACTGCTGGACTCGAAGTTTCAACTCAGACCCTCAAGAGTTCATATCCTTCATTATTCCTTCTTTGTTCTTCCTCTATGAAGGAGTTGTAGAGCAAGAAACACCAAGGCTAAACCTCCAAAGCAGGATGGACATGTGGCAGGTTGTAAGTGCCAGGACTTCTGAGCCCCATAGACTGGGTGCAGCTCAGGTTTCTTAATATGCAGCTGTAGGAACATGAAGGGAGGTCATGTGTGAGAACTCCATCAACTGCTCAGCTACTGAGGAAACGAGGGCCTGGCCAGCACAGGATATCCATTAAGCTAGCTTAGGATAAGTCCCAGTTTCTAGCCTTTCCTTTTTACATAGTCCAAAAGAATGGAAATTGAAGCACTGACTTCTCCCTGCCAACTTTTCATCAGATTCCAGTATCCAAAGGACTCTGGACTTCAGCTGCTACCCAAGGCAGTGGGGAAAGGCAGTAAATGCCACCTGACAAAGGGGAGGGGGCTAGGAACACATTCATTGAGGACCCTTTCTACACCAAAGGCTAATGATTGGAATTCTGACTCTAGGAAGATGGATGATGTAAAGTGATCATTTCCCCAGAGAGAAACTTGGCCTCGTGACTAAGGGCATCACAGTGAGCCCACTGTCACTGTCTTTGATTATGGACATCATGTGTATCTTGTACAACTTCAAAGGTTATCAGCTGCTATTACCCAGACAAGGGAGTGAGCCACAAACACTGAACATCTTATTAACCCCTTTTATCACGTTTTCTCTAATGCCCTCTTCTGCAATCTCCCACCCACTGTGTTGGGAACACCACCGAATTCCCATGGGCTGTACCTTGCTACAGATCCTACTGCCCAGTTGTGTAATGGTTCACAGTTTCTAGTCACCGAATCAACTCTCACTTAGGCTTAAACTTCTGCTGCTTTGTGCCTCTTTTGTGCCCTCAGTCCCTCTGCAATATAGGAATAAAAACTATTTGTCTCTCCCAAGGGTGGTTATGTAGATTAAATGAGATTTAAATACTTACATCAAAGCTTTCAGCATACTATTTCCAAATGCCAGATGGTATAGTACTAGCAACAGTACTAGTATAGTATTAGTTCATTAGTGGTTAATGACATGAATCTATAATTACTGCTTAGAGATATTGAAGCCCCCCCCCCAAATCCTCCAACCTATTTTCACAAAAGCTCCTACTGACCTCCATTAAAACAAAAGCCTTAAGTTTTTAGTATTAAAAAAAAGTTCTAAATGAATTTAGCTTAAGTTGTTCCAGCTTAGTTGTAAGTGAACTTTACTCTTGGTGGTCCTGGGAAAAGTTGTGAAAGCTAGCCTTTGGATGTGAGGGGTTGTGCCACTTCAGTGCATGTCATCAGAAATCAACACCCATGACCCCTACCCACGGTGTCCTGTGCTGTCACATGTGCAGCTGAAACTCAAGACCTGCCTTCTCTTAGGTTTGCTGGACTTGCAGCTCACCAGCACCTCTGCCTACTACACCTACCTCCAGCTGCTCCTCAAGAGCACTCTCCAGGGGGTCCTCCTCACCTTCTGGCTGTGCAGAAGGCGCACTGTCTGCCGTGATGGGAAGAGCACCCAACAGAAGGCGGCACGCAGCGCCATGGCATCTCCAGTGTTTGCTGTCACCAGCAGCACTTGCTGAGGGTCTGCCACGCCTGTTGGGCACAGCTCCTGAAGGCTATGTGCACTCTATTTTGTCATTATCGCCTAAGAGTTTCCCAACCAGTGGGTAAACACTGTAGCTCTGTCATGTGGCGCAGCCCGCGGCACCCTGAGCCCCATTCTATGGTCCCTACACCCACTCCAGCCAGCCAGGTTCTCAGAGCCTCAATGCACAGCTTGCTGCCTATAGTCAGGACCACGGAGCCTGTGGCCCGGGTCATCATCCCCTAGAAGCCTCCACGCTACCCATCCTGACTCAGCCTCTGTGGTACTGATCTCTGCTTCATCCATTGCAGACACAATAAATAAAAAGTCTTCTAAGTCTTCTTTGGGCCATGTGTGGTTTAATTTGACAAAATGGAATTGACACTGTAATCTGAGGAAGAGCATGACAAAAGAGCAACACCACATTTCTAGTTGTTACAGCGGCTCCAAAGATGAAGATGCCCATGTTACTGGTCTTATAAGGTCAACACATTTGGATACAATTGGTAAGACTCGCCACACCAATAGGAAACTCTCTAATGTTAATGGTATTGTATGTGTTCAGCTGTATAGCAGCATTTCATAGCACTGTGTTTCCTGCTTCTCACAACATCCTCGAGATCTGCATTAATCTTCTAGGTTCAGTGTGATAGAAGTGGTAAGCGCATGGACCCTGGACACAAAGGACCTGGGCTTCAGTACTGGGTCTAGAATTTAGTATCTGGATGACATTAGTTACTTGAATTCTCTGTGCACTAACTTCCCTGGAGAAAAAGTTAGTACACCCTGACTCCTGGAGTACGGTGGATCAGATGAGCTAATCATGCTTGTGTAGTTATGTCCTTAATAGCACTGGTGTGTGCACCATGCTACTGTAGAGCTAGTGAATACCACACTGGCACACATGCAAAGCACCAACAATGCTCTTACTTCTGTGCAGAAGGGGTGGGTGGGCTGGAACAGGGACTTAGCTCTACTGTACCAGGCTACCCATGCTGCCCCATGAGCCCTCTGGGTTATGGCCCACTGTTTACGGATGGGGAAAAGTTACCGACTAAGGTCACTCACTATGCATTTAAATCCAAGTCTCTCTGAACTCAAACTCTGGTTGTGCGGATGTGCACACATAATTTATCTAATAGTGTCTTCCTTTCAGACATTTTTAACCGGGAAAAGAACAAACAATAAGCATGTACTGCATGCTAGCCTGTGTCATCCTCTAGTGACTCAGGGTCTTTACAAATTTGTGAGTGCATCTCTTCAAAGGGACTCTAGGCCACTGGTCTGTCACTCACTTCTCTCCATGGTGTAAGGAGAATAGAAACTCTGCCTCCCATTGTGAGTGTCCTTGTTGCACCGTTGCTCATTTATGGAGAGCAGCAATGGACAGTGGCCCTCACGCCCAGTGGGCCTTTCACGATGCTCTCAGGTCTGGATGTGGGGTCAGAACCCTGGCTCCTTGGTTTGACTCTAACTATACCATCTATTCTTCCTTTTCTAAACTGACACATGAAAACTGTCCAGTCTTGGGATTGCATCTAATACAACACATACATACAACAGGTAATGTTTAAATCAGTGTGAGCATGTCTGTCTCCTCAACTAATCCACTTCTTTGTGATTAAAAACAGTGAAAATCCTTTCTCCTGTTTCTGAAACAGATAGATTATCTATAGTTTATTCCCACATCGCCTAAGCTTATTAATCTTTAGACTGAGTTAAAATTATAATTTCACATTTCTGTGCAAAATTACTAATTCAGTGACTGACACCCTGCTAAAGTATTAACAGCTGTGCAGAGCTCTGTTTGAATTACTGTTTTCACTGCATGCTACTCCACGTAATTCTCACACGTACCCCTGAGGTACACACAACCGCTGGTTCTGGGGAGCTGGGCCAGGGATGCCTAAGGAATTTCCTTGTGCCTACAAAGCTACTTAGCAACAGTTCCAGGCTGTGAACGCAAGAAGCTCAGCTCAAGAGCTCTGTTCTTGCCTTAAACACTATTTGACGCTAGAGTTGAAACATGCTACTCTTCTGGACAACGTCCTTCCTCCTTAGGCTCAGAACTGGTCAAGAAGGCAAAAGCCCTCCTGAACTGCCTGGACTGCTTCTCTTGACTCCCACACGGTTCTTACGACAGGGCTGTGGCCAGTGTCCACTGGGAAGACTTCTACACACTGCCCTCCCTCTCTCACTGGACCTCTAGGACTGACGTCCACGACATTTGGATAAAATGAAAACCACAACAGCCAACTGCAAGCACGTGTTTAGTGGGAAAGCACGGCAAAGATTCGCACAATTCCACTTGAAGACGTGTGTCTCAAAGCTCTTCTAGAGTAGAGTGCTCCATATATACCGCATCTAGAAGCAGAGTCACTAAGGACATTCCACGTGTTCTCAACTATTAAGGGGGAAAAAAAAGAAAGAAAAAGAAAAAGAAACTTTTCAAGCAATACTCATACATTACCTCATTCCAGATTATCTTTCTACCAAAATTCTTTTGGTACAAAGGATTCATTTGTTAAATCTTTTTGTCTATTAAACGGGTCATATTGCTAAGAGTTGATGTACCTCAATATAGTCAATTACCTAAGTGACTGCCAATGAGAAGCTTAGTAGTAACAACCAGAGATATTACATAGCATCTTATAATTCAACCAAAAAGGCTAGAAACTAAACATTTCTAAGCCCATGAAAGGTTACACAACAGACTGCACAGTTCCCATCATCTTGCTAGATTATTTCTTTGCTTTGTTTTATGTGGCTAATAGCCCACACCTACCACACAGTGAGCTTCAGGAATTCCACAAATGTTTGTGTTCTAGTATGGACAGTACAGTTCTGCTCATTTTGAAAAGATAACTAGGTCTCAGAGTCCCAATGTTAAACACAGGAAAATCTTCAGTGTTAAGAATGCCTACTATTAAACAGAGTGAGTCCCAGTAGTGAATATGATCAATAATATACAACAAATGAGCCACACTATTAAATGTGGGCAATGTTAAATAAATACGTGAATTCCAGAGTCCACATCATTCCATGTTCTAGATTAAGACCTGAGGCTCAACCTACTGTCTTGGTGGCTCGTAGTCTCCTTCTGGGAGCCTAGAGTCACAGAGGCATGGACCTTATCACAGGCCAACTCAGAAATATAGGCATGAGACAAAAGCCTAATGTCCTGAGGGAGCAGGGAGCAATACACAAAGCCCGAGGAGAACTGTGGTCTCTCTTGTAAATTCTGGACAGCTGGGATTCAAGGCTGCAGATAACATCTTCTCCTGTTTGTTGCTTTATCCCTTGCTCAGGATGTCAATGGCTAGCACTGTGCAAAGTGAGAGTTAGGTAAGTGCTCAAGTCAACAGAGAGAGTAGTCTGTGTTCACCAAAGTAGCTATGCACATTCCTTAGCTTGTTTTTAGCCCTCAATAAATGTGAGACGTTTCTGTGGCTCTGGGCTCACTTAAGAGACTAGTCTCAGTGAGACTTCTGGAGCTATAATCATTGGGTCTTCTCATTTTCCTTTCAGTGCCAACGTATAACATACAACAAATTTGTGACTGAGAGACCTCCTGACTCCCACAGGGTTGTCCCAGATGGCGTTACCAGGATTCACTACAGACAGCACACTGACCAGGCATGAGGCACGTGCCACATGCACAGGACTCTCAGGGGCTAAGCCATCATCAGTTCACTCTGGAAATAGTGTCCGACCTACAATGTCCATGCAACGATGTCCATGCACTATAGCACCACACATGAGAGCCCGAAGTCCACCCAACTGCCAAAGAGAGAAGAGAAAAGGATGCCACCAAATCAGTAGGTATCTTTAAAAAAATTCGTTAAAATGCCAAATAATTGGGACATGGTGCTGAAATATAATATGCATAATGTGAACTTGGTAGATGGCACATCCATGCGGTTACGAAAATTAAAACATGTATGTTTATATATCTCCATTTCATTTTCTTGCACAAAGGTGTATGTCCTATTCATTATTCTGCACTCCTTTCTTCATTTATAAATCCTAGAGTTCTTATATGTCAGTACATTTAAACAGCCTTAAGGTATTACAGTGAATAAAACATGTAGTATTTCATCAGTGCCCTCTAATGGATCTTTGACTTATTTCTAGTATTTTCATACTATATATAGAAAAAACGCATGTAACCAACATACACTCCTTGGTTTTTCTGAACTGATCCGACCTTCTTAGGCCAGTTTCTGCTCTCTGCAGAATGCAGCTATTTCTGCACTGCAAATGCACAGCACCAACAGGAAAGGGTCACATCACCCAGAGCTTTGTGGGGCTGATGTCACAGCCGGGGTTCCCAAGCAGGGTCCCCTGGGGGCTCAGACCTCTCAGCACCTTCCTTCTCCATCTACCTGGGCTGCCCTGAACTTCAACAGCACAAAGCAGAGCCCTGGGAGGAGGGGACACAGTGGGTGACAGGTAGCACTGGTGTGGCCTCTGGGGCTTCACTTTCTCAGGCTTGTTCTGTTTCTGTGCTCTGTCACATGTGGTTGATTCTTGGAAGAGGCTCAAAGTCAAACCAGCCCCTACTGGTTGGCGCTGCACTAGGGGCAGGGAAGGTGTTAGAAGGGAAAGAGAGGGCAGTTAAACCACAGCCAACCTGGTTTGCTTTCAAAAGGTCACAGCTAATGAAAGCAAAGGAAATATCTATTTTCATGTAAGTGCGACCACCATCAACCTCCCCCCACCCCTGCAGGTGGCTGGAAGCCCTGCATGGGACACAGGAAATGCATTAGCTGCGGTGGGAGTTGGGGACCTGGTGGCAAGGACTGTGTAGATGTGGTGCCTTCTGTCATTTGTCCCAACCCTGTGCTGGAGGAAGGGTCTACAGCCCCATGATTATCCAGAACATTCCACCAAGAGTCTGTTCCTACTGAGGTATTAGATTTACAGATGTAGGTACCTTTTGTCTTAATTTTCTCAGTATAGACAGAGTGGCACATGACTCATGTCCACTAGGATAGGTAGCCAGTCCTCCTGGCATCCAGGGCTGGCTTAGAAATGGCTTTCTGAGCACAGAGGAGGAAGTACACAATCGCAACGTGCCATGAAGTCAGACAGTGAGCACACAAAGTGGTTATCTCTGTGCTCCTTATGTGGCCAACACTGGACAGCTTGAACCCAGGGTCCCGGTCTCCCACTCTGCCCCAGGCGTGGGCAGCATGTGTGGGATATTAGCCTTTTATGCTTCCCTTGGTGAACAGGTCTCATCTAACTGACCCGTCGTGCATTTACTAGATATTACTGTCCTCTATTAAGCTTTGTTCAAATTGACTCAAATTATTTTGACTCTTTGGAGGAACTTCCTAAGGCTTCAACCACCATGCATTTGGGTGCCCCACAGGCGTTATCCTGAGGCCCTGACCAGAAGCCACGGAGGTGCTCAGGCCTCAGCCCCAATCCAACCTGGAAGAGTTGTTTGCTCACCCCTGCACCATAAGAATCTCGCTGTGGTTAGACGCCAGCCTCCCGACTCTTCCCAGCCCTGGTGCTGAGGTCTGGCCACTCAGAGCACAGGCATAGCTGGGAATGGGATCTGAACAAATGCCCAGGATCCTCCCATACTGGCAGCATCACGATTCACCAAAGTAAGTTTTACTTAAATAACAAGATGACTGGAGAGGAAGAACTAATGGATCTACCGCTTTTGTGAGAACAGTGAGGTGAATATTCACTTATAAATAATACCTCTTGACATTATTCAATTTATTTCAATTCAAACTAGCTAAATAAGATGGAGAATAGATAGCAACGACTTTATAGTCCTTTAGCAAATTCCAAGTAAGAGGAGACAGAATACTTAAAACCTTACCTCAGAGAAAAAGATTATGAATATATGAAGTATGAAGGTACTGCCTGTCTCAACCCCTCCTCGCCCACCCTTGTAATTCCAATACCACAGACTAAATACCAAATCAACAAAGAAAAACATAGCCAGCCTCTTTGATATGTTGGATTTTATTTGTTTTTAATTATACAAAGAGCATGTGTGCATGAGTTAAAAAATACAAGGGAAATGTAGGGTGTTAAAAAAGAAATACAAAAGAAATCTGAGACATGAAACCAAAACATTCCATTCTGTGAACTGAAATGAAAAGCTATTCCACCAGCTACAAAAGTGTTATTTCAATATATTATGAAGTCTTTTGATCCAGATACAGCACAAGACTTTCCTTCAGTTACTCCTTGAGAGATGTGACTGAGTCTCACTGGACAGAGGAATGCTAAGACAGGCAGGCGGCTGAGTGGTTCACAGGGGGCAATGTCCACGAGGTATCACCATAAATAAATCCTTAATTGGCTCTTCCACAAAGTCACCGTGTCAGCTTGCAAGGAGACCCATCCCACCTTGTCTCTCAGATGGCTTTCAGCAGGGGCTCTTCCCACTTAGAAAAAGAGGGAAGACACAGTGTTGACAGGCAAAGCCACGGCGCCTTACATTGTCATGCGTAGCTTAGCAGACGCACAAAGGACACTAGTGTGGCCACACAGGATTTTGTTTTTAAGCATTTTAGAATAAATTCAACTACCCAGGTGCCACATTTTTCTTCCTGTCTACACTGCTGCTGTGGAAAGAAGGAGCTGAGGCATGCTGGGATCACCCACGTAGGCACAGCACTCAACAGCCAGACCCTGGATGTCCCTGCCACGCGGCTGACCTCCGTTCTGGCTTTACCAGACTCATACTCCACCCGCTATCTTTTTTGCTCATGGTGAAATAACTGAGAAGAGCTTCTGCTGCTTTGACATCTGGGTGTTTAGTTTCTTAGTATCTGTAAAGCTGAAACGATTTTTCTTTGGTGGTCCGAATGGTTTCACACCCACCATTCTACCATAAGCTTCTGATGAAGTGTTAACAGGGAGCCTCTTGGGAAGCCCACTGTGCCCCTGGTGCCACCCCGGAAGGAGCGGTGCCCGATTCCAACAGTAGCACCCTGCGTTAGTTATGCTTGCTTGCCTGCCTTCAGGAACACAGAGTAGCAGCGGTCCCACATCTCACGGGACTGCTGTCCTCACAGCAGCGACTGGTTAATGTTTCAAATCGAAACAGTGGCTGGCTGCAGGCATTCTGACTAAGCTAACAATATGTACTTTTCCTTATTTTTTGTAGATTTGGGACTCTGAAGTACTTTTCAGATCCTACTGATGTTACTTTTCTGTAGAAAAAAATTTTAAGAAATCTGAAACAACACGTGACAAGTCAGTCTTTCATTATGACACTCTGGCCATGTTCTTGCACTCATTCCTTGAAGTTTACTGTCCATCTGCTCGGAGAAGACACTCCTTTTCTAGCTATAGGGTTGATTTCATTATCACTTACTTTTATGAAGCTGAAGTCAGAGTTCTAGAAGCTTCTCACTGTCCTGTTTTTCCTCAGCTTCTTCTTCAGATCCTGTGTGGTGGGAAAAAAGGGAAGCATGGGTCTCTTTCCAGCACTGTCACAAGCCGCTGCGTTATAATACACACATGTGTAATTTTACATGAAAGTGTGTCTGTTTAATATTCAATAGATTTAAGTCAACCTCTTAATATGCTACTTATTTTTTGTAGGAGGAAAACTTTTAACATAGTATCAGTTGTACTAGCTTGGCCAAATGGATTTCACTTACGTACTACTTAAATACTCATTTAACATGAATTATTTTTGTCTTCCTCAGCCTCTCTGCTGACAGCTTATATTTTTAAGTCCAAATGATGAGCTTTTGCATGACAGATTTAATGAATGCACTGAGAGCAGAGAGAGCACGTAAGAAGGCAGAGTCCGATGCTCGCCCCCCGGCTGTGGCCCGTGACACCCGCCCGCCGTTCTCCATCAGGGTCTCAGAAGCCCTGTGTCGCCCTTACACTTCCAGTCACCAAACAAACATTCCGCTCTAGAAATCTTCCCTCACAACCCATCCCTGAGAAAATACTACTTCTCATCTGTTATGTATGTTTTCCTTAGTAACAATTAGAAAACAAAGCTTCTGTAAGTACCTGAGACTGTAAGAAAGGCTAAATAAGTACATTCCCATGGAATATCTTACATCCCTGTAAAATTACGGTCATACTAGTACACGACAACATGGAAAATGCATTTGCACTAGAGCAAACTAAACATTAAATGAACAAATCTTTGTGTATCAAGATTATCTTTGACAGAAGAAGAAAGCAAACACACACATGTGCAACAAGAAGCATAAAAGATAATAATCACAAGATTTATACTTTTTTGTGAATGTTACAAAATGCTTGCAAGGAACCTATGGTGACTCACTAATTTTTAAATTCCAGCTTTAAAGTCAGGGTACAAGTAATGTAGACAGTAAAGACAAGTGACACAAATTACACACCCTAGACAAAATAAGTTAAATTTTGAATGCCAATACTGATGAATACTTTGAAGGGCAGGCAAGCTTGTAATTTTGCTCATTCCTTATTTTCATAAAAGCACATATGGCTTTCTAAATCAGCACAAAGAAAGAAGAGGAGAGGGGGAATGAAAATGGAAGTAGACTACACTCAAAGGAACGGCCAACCTCTGCCACTGCTTCCCCCTGCCTGGCGCTGCTAAGAGCGCCCTGGGTTACAGCCGTGAGCAACTGGGGACAACAGCTGGTCAGAGCTGAAGATTGTGCCCCACATATTACTCTCTTGTGACACAGCTCAAGTGAAACTGTGGGTAAAAGAAATAGATGAAGGCAGAATGACTGGACTGCTTTGTTTCCAGCCACTGAAGTGCCCAAACGATGGAAATGCAGGGTGGCTTGGCTGCTTCCAGTATCTGAACGGGCGTGGGGAAGATGGCCAGGCCAAGCCTTCGCCTCCAGACTCACTGACCCGTGGGGCTGTAAGCATCAATCACAAGGAGAAGTGTGTCTTGGGGTTACCTGGGAATGTAAATACAGCTATATCCTGAATTAAAACATAACTACACGTATTGTCTACATATTTTAAAGGGACCTCTGGGTGTAGTCTACCAAGGTGGTCAATAGGTCAATAAAACTACTCCATGAGAAGCACTTCTACAAGTTGGGAAAGAGGACAACAGTAAGCATTTTAATCCTCCAGAATGACCCAATGCATACAATAACTGCAGACATGCTTAAATTTGAAAACACTGCAAAATGTAGACAACAATAGGGTTACTGCTGCCGAAGCTGCCTCTTCCTTCCCCACCACCCACCAGCCTGCTCACAGGAGGCCCAGCAACACAGGTACTAGCTGAAGCACACTCTCTCTGAAGCTGGAGCCGCACTCCTAGGCAATTGCTCTGCCGGCCTAAGGCATTCATAGCTACAGCAAGCAGACGCCTGGCTGAATCCACCCTGCTATGCAAGGAGGGAGAGACCCAAGGGAGCTCCAGCCGGTCCTACATTCTGCTGTACACAGACACAGCGATCATATGAAAGGTCTCAGCAGAAAGTAGAAGCTGCAGAAAACCTGAAAATACCCTAATCTCGAAAGATGACACCCAAATCAGGTACATTTCCTTCTGTCGGGGAACACAAATCCGAATCCAGGAGTTGGAGTGTGGCCTCTGTTCAGACCTGGCCACCACTAATCTGTCACACAGGGCACTCCTGGAAAACTTGTCATTACAAGAAAATGAAGATTTAAGAAGAAAAAAATTGACAACAAGAAAGTAGCCATATTAGTTGAGGGATATAATTTCATTGATAATTTATTAAACCAACTAATAGCAAACCTCTTAAGATACCAAGAATTAGAGTTGCTACATATATTTTCCAACAAAATACTTTCTATCAGAAAATCTAAGAGATGTGCAATCCAAAAGTGTGATCATACTAAGGGAGAAAAAAAAAATCAAACAATCTCTGCGTGTCTCCACAAACTTTATTTACCAAGGAAGAACATCAAAAAAGTGGTTATAAATATCACCCTAAAACTATAGAAAATTTAAAAACTAAAAGAAAACATGACACAAATAAATGCAGCTTCATAGGAAGGAAAAAATTACAACAAACCAAAAATTCAGACAAGAAAGCCTGGAGTGAAAAAGCTGAGCATTCTAAAGTATTTGCAAGAAAGAGTCACGTCAACACTGAGGAAGGCAGAGGCACCTGTGCCCTCGAAGACACTGTTAGGAATAATGCAACCTGACATACGCAAAGGGAGCAACAAAGCCTGGATGCAATGTGAACAGAGTTCAGAGAGCTGCGAGCCAATCTAGCAGACTGACATATGTGTACTGGGAGTCACAGAGAAAAAAAAAACTATCAGTGAAATGGCCAAAGAATGAAGAACCCAAATTTCCCAAGTCTTTGAATTTTTGAGATATCTCAATCTATACAATTCGTGTGAAAAGAACAGGAGGATGCCCAAGTACATCATCGTCAGCTGCTGAAAACTGAGGGATGCATGAAGATGAAGCTACAGCGTGCCACAATTGATGAGCTGTCATTAAAACACTGTCATGGAAAATATAAGAGCTTTATCAGAGCAAAAGATTGCACATCAACTATGTAAAAAAAAAATCTATTTTTGAAAAAGTAGAGTCAACAAACCCCAATCTACAGTAAACCAAGAAAATCATAAAATTTGAAACAAGCCCATTTGTGGCCAACAGGTATTTAACAAACGTACCAGGCCGGCACAGTGGGGAGGCACTGTCTTTCAACTACAGCTGCTGGAACAACCAAGAATCCAAAAGCAAGAGAACGAAGTCGGTTCCTACCTCGCTGGCACATGAAAATTAATTCAATATATACCATGAATTTAAAAGAAAAACTATAAAACCTTGTAGACAAAATCACAGGAGAAAACTGTAATGCTATAGTTTAGATATGGCCTCACATACCATCTATAAAAGAATGAATTCATCCATAACTAGATTGAATCAACATTTAAAGCCTGTGTTTCAAAAGACCATATATAGAAATGCAAAGGAACTACAAACTGGGGCAAGTGTCTGCAAATCATACAACTGATGCAGAAGTTTCTACAGCGCACACAGTTATTCTGATTCAATAGGAAGGCAAGACAGACAAATGGGGAGGACCTTCGAACTTCTCTGCAAAGATGATTTACGAATAACATGCAAGACAGACATGGAAACGATGCCTATTGTGAGATGTCCTGTTAGAGGGGCTGCACCCAGAAAGACAGCTGCGAGTGCTGGTGAGGCCAGGATCAGGCGGAAGCCTACTGACATCACCGGAGGAACTACAACAGGACAGGCATTTTTCAAAGAACAGCTTAGCATTTTTTTTTTTTAGAAGTTTAAGAGAAACTTATATGATGCAGCAAACCTTCTCTAAGAAACCTAACTCAGGAAAAATAAAAATACAGATCCAAAAAATATATGACAATACTCACAGGCTCGGTTACTCTTCTTTTTTTTTTTTTTTTGGCGGAACCAGGGATTGAACTCGGGTTCTTGTACTTGCCAGCCAAGTGCTTATTCTACTGCGCCATTCTGTTACTTGTAACAATTAAACGCTACAAATGATTCCAGTGTCCAAATACTGGCAGCTATCAGTGTTATATGTGTGTGGAGAAAAAGCACCCACACGGAGAAGGGAGCAAGCTTCTACTATGTGCTGCACACCAACCTTCAAGCAAAGGAAGCCAAGCACAAAAAATTAATACAAAATGTCCAGAAAATGTACATTTGTAAAGACAGAAAACAGATTAACTAAGTAGACTTTAAAGTACCTGTTGCTGACTAACTCTGGTAATCTGCAACTAATTCTCAAAATTTGAAACAAAAGGTGTAAAAACATCCTGTTTTAAATCTATTGTTTTTAAAAAGTGATCACATGATTACTCATCTCATCAAACAATGGTTCTACAAAAATCCCATAAATAACAGAAACGAGTAGGCCGGACACAGGCAGACAGCAGGAGCATCGCTCCGGAGGGCGCCGAGCGCCGAGCTGCTGCTACCCCACAGTCCGGCTCTTCTGGCATCAGCCAGGCGCTCCCCAGCGAGGAGGCGAGGCGCTGCCCGTGCTCACCGCACACTGGATCCTGTCCGCTTCTGAGCACACAGGAGTGTCCCCGCAGTCGCCCAAAGCACTGCGTTTCCTTTTGCTGCCATTTCGCACCCAGGCTTACGGGGCGCCAGAAGGCCCATCCGCAGCCTCCAACACACGCCTTGACAGCGCCACCCGTAATCTGCTAATATGTGCTCACTTCCTAACTTCTCAAAGGCCAGCACTGAGGGGAAAAGGCCAACATTTTTACTTCTTATTTGATTTAACTATTTCTTTTATCTTATTCATTCTTTCTTTGTTCCTTACCCTTCAGGACTTCTAAATCCACTGAGCAAGGTGTATGTGGCACTGGGGAAACAAGCAGGGAAAAGCAGGCGAGGCCCGGCAGATGCCCACAGGGCCAGACAGAGCCGGATCAGGGCAAAAGCAGCCCACAACTCCCGCTACCGAAGCGGGCGTTCAGCTGCTTGGCATAACAAGAAATGTACGCTCTCCAGGAAAGTCCTCGGGGCTAGACGCATGAGTCCAGCAATAATTTTCAATTTTTAATTCTTACTGAAACTGAAAGTTCAGATATGCAAACATAGTATACAACAAAGCAGCCCTCTGAGTAGTCCTCTGCCCACCCTGCCAGTCTGCTCAGGCAAGGCTGCCACCCCGTGGAACACCAGGACAGTCCCAAATGAGATGGTGATGCCCCGGAGGACCACTAGGTGGCGGCAAACACCACAGACAAGGAAGCCCAGGGCTGCAGGAAGAGAAAGCTTGATGGGCAAGGACCGCTTTGGGTGAAATCCCCCATGTTATCATTAATTAGCCTGCTGACCTTTGCTTCTAATTAAGAACACTGAATATTACCAAGAAACTGTATTACACACACACACACACACACACACACACACACACACAAAGATAAATAGTTGATTAGTCTTGGAAAGAGTCAAAAAATTACGAGCTAAATTTTGGAGTTTTTTTCTTTTTAAAAAACGACCGCTACGGCATTTAAATGAAGTTAGAGTCAGCAGGAAGGTTAGCACATCACCTAATTTCTACTGTCTGAGAAATAGATTTCCTGGCAATCCACACCCGTGCTCCACAGGGCCTGCGGCTTTACATTTCAGGCTCCACACGGACGTCCAAGATGGGAGCTCTGTCGAGCTCCTCTGACACAGGTATTCCAGCGATGTGCCCTCCACCACTCTCAGGGCTCTTTCTCCCTGGATTCCGCTTTACGATACCGTGTGTTTAAAATTCTCCCTAGGTGTAGTCATCGGCATACAATGACACAGCCTCTAACCCAAGGTGACATCCCAGTGGCACAAACAGACCTGGTCTCTGCTGAAGGTAATGGGTGGCACAGGATGCCAGTGCTATGGAAAAGGCCCCCAAGTACCAAAAACCCCTCAGAGGGTGTCAGTCTAACAACCTGGCAATATGGCACATGGATGCAAAACCAAGACAGAGAGAGAAAGTTCTGCACTTGAGGAGTGCGGCATCAACAATGTTCTCCGTGGAGCTAAAGGCCAGAGATCCAAAACCTCATGCTATTATTGGTATCCATCGGGAGGTGGGTGGGGATCCTGCTACAGCACAAGGGAAGAAAACCTTCGCACACACTGGCTGAAGGAGAAACAGAGGCTCTCCAGTTCTCCAGTCAGCAATACAACAGCAGCCTGACGTATGCAAGGCTGGCACCTTTACTGCCAGGAAAGTGTAATTCTGAGTACTCAGCTGAGAAGTTACCTCATATCTCAGCCCTGGAATCTCACAGGTTCTTGCTCAAGTTCCCACGTGGGTTGGGGGAATGGATGAACAGATTCTCACCTTTGTACTGCAATGGGACAGGCTGGCTTCTCAGAGGTCTAGTACCATTCTTTTAGCCAATCAAGGGAACATGTGTTTCAGTAGAGCCAGCTCTGCCTGTATCAGTGAACAGGGCTGAAGAAAAAGCAGGGGAAAACTGAGGCAAGGGGCTTCGCTTTTCAGGACAGCACAGCTTGGCAGTCTCCCACACCCACACCATGCCAGGGCAGCCATAAAGATGGCCAAGAGGGATGCATATATAGCCAGGGTGTGGGGCAGCAGCCTTCAAAACACAGGACTGCACGGGGTGTTCACAACAGGAATGGCCACAGGGGCCGGGGAGATAGCTCAGTAGAATGAGTGCTTGCCTGGCAAGCGCAAGGGCCTGAGTTCAATCTCCAGTTCTGAAAAAAAAAACAACAAAAAACCAGGAACAGCCAAATACAAAGTAGTGGAAGGCTTGGGGCACAGCCTTTTCAGAGCAACTAGGAGTATGACACAAGGGCGGCCACAAGGAAGTGGACAAATGGCCAGTGGAGTCACAGAGGCATGTTCTGCCAGGCTGAGGCTGTTTATTTCTGAGTTCTTCATGTCACGGGAGGCCTTTGGGTGGGGGATGACATGATCCATTGTGCATTTTCATAAATACTGGCAAAGCCTATGAGACCCCAGCAGCTGTGACAGCTGTGACCGGGCTGTCAGGTGGAGCTCCACCTGAGCCTGTGAGGGCTCCCATTCTTTCTGCCTCTGCCTCCTCGGGTCCACACTGTAAATCTCACGATTAGGTTCCCAAGGACGCCATGTCTTCCTGAGCCTGCCTGTACACTGGATGGCACTCGGCAACGGCATTCGCTGTTATAGGATCACATCTGTAAAGACACTCACTTCCAGAACCACCTCAGACAGGGGTAGAAATGATGGGCATTTCTACTCCAGGGCAAATGCACTGGAGTGCAGGGAAACATTCTGAGGGGAACTCCGGCGGTGTGCCTTTTACTTTAATAAGTTTTAATTTAAGCAGATCACTACAAGTGATATATTTCGATCGCCCCCTGGATCTTCATAATCCAGTACATGAAATGTTTGCCAAGGGCACTGAGAAACAGAAGAGAGAGGGCGAGGGAGGAAGTGTAGGGGTTTAAATGACAAAAGACACGAATGCTAACCACAATGTTTACCTGCTTCAGACTCAGGAGGGGAATAAAACTGGCCATCTGAAAGACCCGCAGGGATGAGTGCAGCCCTCTCTGATGCGTCCTGAACAATCAGCAGTCCTGGAAGAGAAGAATTGCCGTGACTCAGTTCCTACTACATCTCCTCGTAAGTGTAAGTACAAGATGATACTATTAGCTTAAAGAAAGTCTTAGAAGAAAAAAAAAAAAGTAGAGCAAATATCTTTCAACCAAAAAAACAAAAGGATCCATTAATGACAATAATTTAGTAGTTTAAAATCTGCTACATGAGGGGCTGGGGAGATGGCTCAGTAGAGTAAGCGCTTGCCTGGCAAGCGCAAGGACCTGAGTTCAGTCTCCAGCCACAAAAAGAAAAAAAAAAAAAAGCAAGCAAGCAAGCAAGCTACATGTTATCATGAGGATTCATAAACTTAGTATTTATAGGATCTTTCCCTTTGGAATTTCCTTCCCCTACAAATATCAACATCAAACTCAAAACTGAAACACAAGGTGAAATAAAAACTCCACCGCAGGGCCGGTGAGCTAGCTCAGCAGACTAAGTGCCTGCTTCGGCAAGCGCAGGCACCAGGGTTTGATCCCTGGTTCCACATGCTAGGCTGGCCCCACCCTGGGGCATGCTGAGCCAGAGAAGAAGTTCAGGAGTGGCGGTGCACGCCTGTAATCCCAGCGCTGGGGAGGCTGAAAACGGAGGACCACTATGAGTTGGAGCTGTAGAATGAGACCCTATACCAAATACATAATGCAAACAAAACAACTATAGCTCATATAAAAAAAGGGCCTGTCAGCTTTTGGTTGAAGAAATGCCACACGGCATGCAATACCTAGGTGGCCATTATAAATACAGATACAGAACAAAGAAGGTGATAAAGAAATATTTACATTAGAAAAAAATAAAAGCTGAAAGAGGGAAATCCCAGGATCTCACACCTTATCGGCAAGGCCATCGGTACTACGCCACTGGCCAAAGGCTGGTTTCAGCCAGGCTACCATCCGAAGAAGTGCAGACCAGAGAGCAGAGGACAGGCAATGCGTCAGCTACTGCTGGCACCAGGCAATGCTGTTTTCGAGATTTTCATGAGTTGTGCTCTGATGCTGACCACTGTTTAATCCAATAACCACTAGACTCTTAGTCACACTAACAGCTGATAGGCCACGGCTAAAGTTCAACCTGCTGATCGGGCACAGTAAAAGGACTTCCATTACCTTTACCCGTGCCTTTTCCACATTATGCTTCTATCAAGGAAAGAGGCACAGGGGAGTAGAAATGTTTTAGAACAATAATGTGTTTTTAAGATCTACTCTGAATTTTGCTTCTTTTTTTAAAATACAGATTTCTCTTCAGTAAAAGAGATTTTTGCAAAATAAAACTACATGCCAAAGAAACTTCTGGTCTCATTTTTTTCTGAGGCCATAAACATGCTTAACTTCCCACAGGACATAAGACTTTGTCCCAAGAGGCAGAGAAATAAGAGCCAGGCAATGGAAAGGGCACCGAGGTGGCACTCCTGGGCACTGCACAGGCGTCTGAGCTGAGCTGGGCTCACTTGCCTCTGCAGGAGGGGGCTGGGCCTGTGGCACCTACTAAGCACCACGAGGAGAAGCTCAGCCCAAGAAGCAACCACACGGCTCCACCCATCAATTGGCTCTCCTGGTTGCATCCTGGGACAGCAGAGCCAAGAGGGGACGTGACAGCAGCCTTGGCAGAACTTGGTCCAGCTGTCACGCCACCACCCAGAAGAGGACAGTGGAGGGCTAAGAAGTCCTGCTTTACCTTGGTCTTAACTATCCAGCAGAAAAGTATGAAGACGAAATACAGGAAGCA
>NDGN011473565.1:0-10603 GCA_002564285.1 Tympanoctomys barrerae
CAGCCACTCTGTCATCTTACCCAAGGTTTCAATTTCCATCTGTCTGACCAATCCTTAATCCAGACCTACATTCCTTTTCTCCCGAACTACGCTGGTTCTTATAATTACTCCACATTTATTCATTGGAAGAGCTGGGGATATAGCTTAGTGCTAAAGGGCTTGACTAGCATGCAACAGGCCCTGGGATGCAATCTCTAGCACCACACACACACACACACACACACACACACACACACACACGCACGCACGCGCGCACTCAGCTCACTGTCCATTGGGTGAAAGAAAAAAAAAGAATTAAATCAGTGAGTATTTCCTGAATACTCCTGATTCTTCCAAGTAAGAAAGTTTGTAATACTCAAGCACATGGCGACCCAAAGAGCAGAGACAAGCCATGCTTTTGTTCAAACCAGCAAGGTATGCTGAAGAGACACACCAGAGAAATTAGAAGGAAAGCTCTCTGGACCTTCTTGAGGGACAGATCCATTTAGTAGTATTAATAAGCTCAAATGTACACACATGCACCTCGAGACAGGAGTGGAAATCGAAAACCCTGCTCCTGTTTGCAGTCTCTAGATAACTTGAACATGGTTGTTTTTAAAATACTTGCCTTGCCACTGTCCCTGGGGAGTTAAGTTATTATTTGGATCCTGCAGAGAAAAACCACACTGTTTTGTTGTCAGACTTCTACACAGAGAAATTCAAAGGGCCCCTCACTAATGTCTGGGGTCAAGTTTTGCATGGAATGTGGCTCTTCATCAAATGTAATGGCCTCTTTAGATGAGAATGCAACCTACTCCGAATCAAGCAGAAGCACAGGCGCCAATTCTCTAAGGCTGGAAAATACAGGAATTGTTTCCAATAGCAGATCAATGTGCCAAGTATCAGCAATCACTGCCCGGTGTGATGGAAATAGATGCTTAAAGTTTCAACTAGAAAAATTATACCAGCAGACAAATTGGCACTCGCCCCCCATATTATCCCCTCTCACTTCCAACACTCTTATTCCATTCTTGCCACTTTTCTGAAACATTTCTAAAGTTCTCTTTTGTACCTTCATGAGATGTTTTCAAAAATACAGTGGATGCTCCTGCCAAGTAGCGCCTCACAGGAAGGCAGGCTTGCAAAAACATCATGGTGCGCACTCATCCGCCTCATTCACCAGATCTGACACTGTAAAGCCTCCAGCTCCTCCTCAAAGTCAAAGGGACCATGAAGGGGAAATGTTTTGAGTCCATTCAGGCCACTGAGGCAGCCACAGCAGTGCAATCGAAAACACTTCTGAAGGAGGACTTTAAGAACTTCGTGAAGGGGGCTAGTGAGATAGCTCAGCAGACTAAGCACCTGCTTAGGCAAGCACAGGGGTTGGGGTTCAATCCTTGGCACAAAATGCCACACTGGCCCCACCCCCAGGCACACTGGTGAGCAAGTCCAGGATTGGTGGCATATGCCTATAATCCCAGGGTTGGGGAGGCTGAAAATAGGAGATTCACTATGAGTCCAAGCTGCGTAGTGAGACTTTGCACAAAATCCAAAAAAAAGGACTTTAAGAAAGTGGCAATATGAACTACCAGGATTCACTATGGGATAAGTATGCATATCAGCAATCACTGCAGCAAGTATGGGTGTACCAGTGTGTGATGTGGAGTGTTTTAAGGGGGATTAACAATACCGTGTCTTTCACCGTAATAATTTTTAAAAAACAAGCATTCACCATATTTACAAATATTCACCAACAATCATACTTTGTATTTCAAAAAAGTGAGACTCTAGGAGCCGGGAGATAGCTGAGCAGCCTAAGTGCCTGCCTGGCAAGCACAACGTCTTGAGTTTAATTCCTGTGTACTGGAGGAAAAAAAGAGCCTCTGACATCCTTCCAGCACGAGTCAGAAGCCTCTGCCCTGGTGTCTGACAGTGTCGTCCCCACTCCTGAGTGCACCAGTGTCTGTCCAGGCCGCCCACTCACACAGACCCTATTCATCCCGGCCTAGGAAGCCCTAGTTCAGAATGAGCTGGCTAATTTCCCTTGCATATGACTTATGAATAAAATGAAAAGAAAGCAATTAAGTGGTATAAATAAGACTGGCATGCCTAACCCACAGAAGCTATCGTATTTTTGAGGATATTAGTATATTAATCACACGCATGGAAATTGCAGCCCTTCCTATACACTGAGAGACCTGTTTTGAATGAGGCAAGATTAACAGTCTGAATTTTCTTAACAAAGGTTGTGCTATCTTCCTGCAAATAATAATTTAATAAGACCCCGGAAAATAGTGTTTCTGACTTCTCACCCAATGAGGCTGCATTTCTCTTGCCTCGGTGGTAACATTCCCTGAGCCTACTATCTCTGAGCTTAAAGCAAAAGACAAGGAGATTTAAGTTTCAAGAAGTAGGAGAGGGTGTGTGTACACACACGGTACGTTTACAGCTTTCAGGGCTGGAATTAATGTACAGCATGAAGTGTGGTAAAAAGAACTAGGGTGAACGTTTAAATAAAAATACAGAAGTGTATCATAACAAAAGACACCCTGTCATTCGTCTCCCTCAGGTCATTCCCCTGGACTCCACCACACTTTTTCCATTGTTCCAGCTACCTTCTGAAGCAGCTCTCAAAGTCCTGTTTCATGTGTGTCTTTCATGTCCACCTCTGTGTCTTGAATCAACCCAAAATGTTTATGGCAATTGGCGTCATGTGAAAACACGACGGTGTCCTCGTCCACCTTATTCACCTGATCTGCATGTCACTTCTGCCTCTTTCTGCAAACTCAAAATGATTGTGAAAGTTAAATATTGTGCTTTGAATCGATTCAGGACATCAAGGCAGCTTCTAAAACAACAGACACTGAGGAGAGAAGACTCCAGAGCTGCTCCTGAAAGTGGCAAGAATGATAGGATCAGTGTGTTGGAAGCAGGGGTGAGGGTTACGTGGGATTAATGGCAATGAATAATTATTCCAATGTAAGCATCCGCTGTACTTTGTAATCATACCTTGCATTCCAAGTTTAGAGCACTCTCATTTTGAAATAAGCCTTTGCATTTTATTATAGGACTCATTGTTTATGTTCTTATAATAAAGTATTCTAGAACAAAGTGGGTACACCCTGTACCCACATTGGCAAATTTTTCAGACCTTCAAAGTTATTATACAGAGATTCTTCACCATCCTTCCCTGCATAGAAAATAAACCACTGAAAAGAGATCAAGTTTTAAAATAGAAAAATTATTTTTCCACCTATGCTTACTCCTTAATTCATCTATGGTTGACATTATTCATTTTTATCTTATTCTGGTTACAACATTTAATGTGAGATAGAAATACTTGGCAAATTTTTTAAGTGTATAAGGCTATATTGTCAACTATAGGTACAATTCTATACAGCAGATCTCTAGGGCTTACCCTTCTAGCTTAACTGAACATTTATGCTCATTTGCTATGGTTTAGGTAAGTGACCCCAAAGGACTCTGTGCTCAAGGCTTGGTCCCCAGATCCAGCTACTGGGAGAAGGTGGCACCTTAGGAAATACCATTTAGGAACAGCAGACCTTAGGTCACTGGAGTATGCCTTCAAAGGGGCCTGGGGGCCTGCTTCCCACCATTGTCACCAGGACCTCTCCAGAGACCAAAACAATGGAAGTACTTGGTCTCTGACCAGATGCTCCCAAACCGTACCCTAAACAGATCTTTTCTTTTGTAAGTTAATTATCTCTGTGATTTTGTTACAACAGGAAACTGATACATGCCCTGGACATATGTCTTTCCATCTTTCAGCAGGTGAAAGAGCTGTAAGACTAACACAAAAAAATGAAAGTGTCCATAGGAAGCCTTTCCTCATAAATAATTACTTTAAATGCAAATGGATTAAACATTATTCACTTTTAAAATAGCTGCCATTAAAGGGAAATGAAGAATTTATGATAAATTATAGAAAAGAATCAAGTCCAGTTTCCAAGGCACTCGCAGAACTGATGTCTCCTTTGCCCTCGCCAGAGGGTGGCGAGGCTTGGGAAATTGAAAGGTCACTTTCAAGGTCACTGTGTCATGTGTGCGGAGAGCACCAGACATCCTCAGGGGGAGGAGGAGATGCAAAGACAGGGCTTGGACTTGGAATTCTGGGAAGCCCTAACTCTTCCTGGCTTTTCTGTTTAGAAACACCAAGTGCGATGCTTAATTTCTGCTAACGTGTTGATAGCTGTGTGGAAATCTGTGTATGTGTGAGTGTGTACGTGTATGTATGTGTGCGCATGCATACGTAGGAAATAAATGACATGTTTCCCAAGCTAGGAAGAACAGCTGTTCCTCACTTACTAGGATAGAGAACAACCCACTTCTATTTGTCATCCTGGCCAAGCCCATGGATGTCCAAGTCAGTAATTCAAAAGAACGCAATCATCTTAGCTCCAGCAGAGAGGACCTACGAGGGGAGGTGAGGAGGCCTCTCCTTGTCCCCAGTGGTGTCATCTTGGTGTCTTCAAACTCAAGAAGCCTCCTGTTGGAGAGGGAGCTTGGCGCCTCGAGCCTCTTCTCTTTAATAAGAACACACAAGCCTTCACTCCACATTAGTACAAGGAGCCTCGGATCCTGAGGGTGGCATCAGAGCCATCCCGGTCCCCTCCCTCAAGTCTACTGAACAGAGTGCCATTCCTTCCTCGTCAGCATCAGGGCAGCAGGAGAGGCAGGCCTGGGGATGCTGTGCTTAGGAGGGTGACCATCACGCCCTCTGGGGAGTGAAAGCAGAGGCTTACGAAGGACTCTGGCATTTGCCTCGCCACACTGCTGCCTGGAAACCAAGTGCTGCCAACTCTGCCACTGTGGAGGTCCCAGTGCTGAGCACGGGGCGGGGGTCTGCGGACCCCACAAGGGCCAGGATCATGTGCTCAGAGCCCTGTGCACAGCGGACCCCTGCCCACTCCTAGACAGTGGGCATGGAGAGTACAGAGCCATCCCACCTCACAGGCCTGCTCTGAGGCACTCATGAGATGGAGTCCACTGAGGCCTCAGCATGCCCGGAGGGAACTCAGTAATCTGTGGTTCCCACACTTCCCGGTGTGTGTGGATGGAATACAGTAACTCAGCCCACAAGGATCAAGTGCACGCCAGTAATCTCAGCACTCAGGTAGGCTGAGGCAGGAGGATGGCAAGTTTGAGCCCAGCCTGGACATCTTAGTGATTTAGCCATATCCTGTCTTAATTTTTTTTACAAAACGGGCAGGATCTATCTCAAGACAAAGGTCCGGTGTTCACCCTTTGGTTCCAAAAACAAAACTAACCCACCTTCCAAGAGGAAAGGTGGTCATTTGCCAAGGGCTCTGGCTGTAAAACCTCACAACACAAGGATCGCTGTGAACCCGGCCCAAGCCCCTCACTAGCGACTTCTCTCAGGTCTCAGGTCTGCACACTTGGCAAGCAGGGAGTGCCTAGAGGCTCAGGGACTGTCCCTGGCCATGGCAAGAACCTACCTTTCTGCAGGTGCCTGACTAGCAGGCTTTGTCCTCTGTTCTCAGTGACACAGGTGGCAAATCCGTGTCTGCAGTCACAGCTGTGCATGCCCTGGTGAGCCCATATTCACAGGTGTAAAAACCCACATGACACCACTGCACCCCTTTTCTGAAGGGTACCCTCGGGCAACGAGGAGTTTTGAAAATGATGTTCTGTATTTTAGGGTGGAAATGGCTATGGTCATTGTTAGATCAGACTCTTGAAAGTAAAAGGACTCTGAAAATAAAGGGTTTACTCAGCCCTAGTACTGCTGCACACCAATAACCCCAGAACTCGGGGAGGCTAAAGGAGGAGGAGTGTGAGTTCAAGCCCAACCTGAGCAGCTTAGTGAACTAGCGAGATGGGTTTCAAACCAAGAAATTTTAAAAGGGCTGAGGATGTAGATCAATGTGTAGGGTCTGGGTCGAGTCACTAGTTCAGCAAACAGCAATAGTTCACTGAACCATAAAGATGTCAGGCAAACGGTGAGGGATCAGTCCTGGGACAAAGTCCCTAAGCCACCAGCAACAACGCCAAATAACAACTGGGAAGATGTCCACTAGCTAAGGGGCTGGGGAGTTTGCATAGGAAGTTTTGGGGAAAGAAACACAAACCAATTACACTAAGCATACACTATAGAAGCAGGGGGCAGCGTAGCGCACAGCAAGCCCTTCTGAGATGGGAGAACACCATGAAGGGAAGTTCTCGCTACTTGTGGTCACTTGGCTTCAACGGCAGGCGGAAGTGTGTCCCTGTAGCCATTCTCTGGCCTGTGACTCAACTTAGAACATGCCAGAATTCTTGTCAATATCATATTCATTTTATTTCTGCAACTAGGAAAGAATTAATAAATATATCTCTTTATAGTTTTGGGCCAATGTCAAGTTTTACAAGAAGCACAACTAGTGTTAGTTTATGGATACTCCGCATAGGAGAAAATACAAAGACCCAACTTGTAATGAGTTAAGAACTATAAATACCTCTTGTGGGACCACCACGCAAAATAAGATCTATAGCGCTCTACCACCCAAAGAAATATCTTTCTGTCTCTTTGTAGTCCAATCTCCCCACTCCTGGAAGAAGTTACACTGTCGCCTTAGCACTAAAGATGATCATCCCTGTTCTTGAACGTCAGATGGATGCCTTCACACAACAGTGATGCAGCCTAACTGTTCCTTTTGTTCAAAACAATAATTGGTGTGTGTGGGGGGGGTGTTGGTAGGGATTGAACGCAGGGCCTTCAGACCAAACTACTTTTTTTAAATTTTATTTATTTATTTAATTTATTTATTTATTTATTTTATTTTTAGAGACAGAGTCTTGCTAAGTTACTGTTTCCCAGGCCGGGATCACTCTTGCAATCCTCCTGCCTCAGCTTTCCAGAGTACAAGTGTAGGACACTGTCCCCTGTTCACCATGACACTGTGTAGTCATCCACACCGCTGAGCTTCCGGGCACCTCATTCCTTTGTGTTGCCAAGCAGCACTCCACAGTCAGGCAGGCCGGTGAGCACGTCACACCCAGCCATGTACCCACACTTGGGCTACTGCGAGAAAGGCTGCTGGGGACATTCTGATACAAATCCACCTCACATCGGATCACCTTTAGGAATAGGACTCCCACGGCAGGGACAGCACCACGTGCCAAGGGGGCCTGTGCCCACAGTTCTGGCAGAGTGTTGGCAGATTTGTTTCTTTCACTTATTGCCAATGGAGACATGGAACAAAAAGAGCCACACAGGGAGCAGCAGGGTTGTGTGAATGTGACCGCCTCATGTTCAAGAACAGCAACAGTAATGTCCAGCAATAAGGGGACAGAGAGCCATGGCAGATGAGCGCCAGCCTGCGGGGGAAATAAGGCACAGAGGGAGGTTCCTGCCCTTCCTAATTTAGGGCACTCCTGGCAATTCCAATTACCATTGTGACAGCCACAGTCAGTGAACACCAAACGACAAGTTATGTGGGCATGTGCATATACGTAGCTGCATGCATACATTATCCCATAACACTGTATGTTAATGTATTATAAGTGTGCACATGTACTTAGAGCATACACAAGGGGTGACTGAACTAAACAGTGAACACTTACACCGAATGAGGTATTACAGTAAAGGACACATTGCCATTAACGCCCCCAAAGCACTCCTCTTAGCTTCAAACACACACTTCCCGCAGTTCTTGCCACTTTCTGAAGCCGTTCTGGCAGTGTTCTTTCGTCAGCACAGGTGCTGAGTGCCATCAATGGAAAGGCAAGCATGGAACAACGTGACAGCATGTCCCCATCCATGCTACCAGGCTCTTTTCCTAAGTCAAAATGACCGTGCAAAGGACTATTTGGAATCAGTTGGGACACCGCGGCAGCCTGTGCCAGCGGCACAAAAGAAGTCTTCCAGAATCACTTCCGAAAGTAGCAAAATGATGGAGAAGTGTGTTCAAAGCCAGAGCAAGGACCTTGAGGAAGACTAATGGCAGTGTATCCTTTACTGTCATAGGACTTAAACATTACCTATATTTTTCAATCACACTGCATATGCTATATATTATGGTATGTAGTTACATCTATTATAATACACACAAGTACATGCACACAGACACCGAGGGCATTGAAGGTGTCGTAATCAAGAGCATTATTTGTGTGCTTGTGAGGTACAGGGCTAAGAGATACTAAAGTATCTCCTAGATGATTACGAACCCAAAGAAGGATTTCTTTCTTGCCTCTGATCTGCTGAGACACAGATACACAGAACCAAGAGTTCTTTCTTAAATTAGAAGGACAATTACTAGTGGAAATAATAAAGCTAAATGAAACTTTGTCCTTAAAACCCAAGTTTTAGAACAAAGGGGCCGGACACAAACTAGGAAGAAGAATAAAAATACAACGTCAAGCAGGGCACAGCGGTGCACACCAGTAACCCCAGCACTCTGGGAAGCTGAGTCAGGAGGACTGCAAATTTGAGCCTCGCCTGATCAATTTATCAACATATAATAACCTTATTTTCAAAATAAAAGAAGGGTTAGGGATATAGTTCAGTGCAAAGAGCCTGGGTTCACTTCCTAGTATCCCAGAATGAATGAATGAATGAATGAATGAATGAATGAATGAATGAATGATAATGCAGGTCAGTCAGATTAATAAACACAACTAACATAAATTGAAAATGTCTTTACTAAAAGAGTTCCCGGGATTAAGAAATGAAAGTCTATTTTGGACCTAAGAGCATACGTAAATCGGGTGATGAGTAAACAATGATAAAAGAAGACTGAAAGGCAGATTCAGAAGTCTGCCACCTGCTCAGTGACTGCTGGGCAGGCAGTGGCCGACGCTGCTGGAGGAGGAGAGCGGCAGAAGAGACGCCCATGGCTGCTGCCTGAAGACTAGGTGGACGAGCTATATTTTGGCCAGAGACTGAAGCTAGAAACAAAACTAATCAAGGAATCAAATCTAGGACAGCAAAAAGGCTACACCTTGAGAAGAAAGTCAGGCCTGGGCAGGAAGATGGGACAGGGAGCCACAGAGCTCTCCTGGAATGAAGGAGGAAGACCACGTAGAACAAGGATCCTTGGCTATCCCTGGCAGCAGGGGCCCAGACAGCAAAGACACTGGGCTGTGAGTACAGGATGGGAATATGCATTCAACTGAAAGCATCACAAAGGAAAATAGCAGACTGCAGACAAAGAGGACTATAATACGCTGTACCACTAAGATAGACAAGCACAGCACTGGGAAGGGTGGGGCTAAGTAATACAAGGTTAGGAAATGTAGGGCTCAATTACTGGGAAATGAGAGCAAATAAATGAAACACCTCCTTTAGTCCTCATTCCTCTTTAAATCTTTGACGTACAGGGCTGGGGAGATGGTTCAGTGGAATAAGTGCTCGCCTGGCAAGCACAATGTCCTGAGTTCAATCCCCGGTACCATGAAAGAAATAAAAAACAAAAATAAAAATAATAAAACTTTTGACATGTCAAGTTTAGAAACATAAAATTATTAACACCATTAAATGCAAAAAAACTGACCTAACTGATGAACAGATAAATATTTTTGTAAACTACAGTCACCAGGGTTAGGATCTGTATCCCTGGTGTCCTTGAAACAGTTATAAAAACATCACATAAATGGGAAGTTAGCCCATGTTCATGGGCTGGATCCAACCTAACAAGTCAGTAAAGTTCCCACCACAATCTCAGTAGTTTGTTCTTTTACAGAAACAGAAAAATAAACCTAAAATTCATATGGAATGACAAAAGATCCCAGAGATCTTTACGAAGAAGAAAAGACCTGGAGGCTTCCCTCTGCTTGCCTTCATCATATATGACAGAGATATAGGAAGCAAAACAGCATGGTACTGGCATAAAAACAGACACAAGGGCCAACGGAGTAGAACAGGGGACTCTGGAATAAATCTACACACTCATGGTCAGGTTCATTTAGTCACTCTTCAACTGAAGTATGAAGAAGACACATGGATAAGGCATAGTCCTTTAAATATGCTCGTGCAAAGGAATGAAACTCAGGGGCCGGGGAGATGGCTCAGTAGGATAAATGCTTGACTGGCAAACACAAGGATCTGAGTTCAATCCCCGGTTCCACCAAAAAAGAAAAAGGAATGAAACTGAACCCCTACCTCACACCATATACAAAAATCAACTCCAAATGGATTAAAGACTGAGAAGGCCTGAGTCTACAAAATTCAAAAACCTTTGACACTGGTTTTGGCAATCATTTTTGTATATGGCACAAGTACAGGCATTGATTCTAATAGTTAGATTGACATCTTGCTAGCCAAGTGGGGCTACATTAAACTAAAAGGTCTCTACACAGGACATATGATAAGTGATGGAATTTTAAGCCAATTTACAGAGTGAGAAAAGTATTTGCAAGGCTTATGTATGTCTGAGAAGTTGCTCTGATAATGTCAGGCACTTGTATAATTGAATACCTTGAATTTTTTTTAATGGGCAAAGGACTGAAATACCCGCCAAAAGATGAAATTCAAATGAGTAACAGATGCAGGAAGACGTGTTTATTTCTTTCAGTTTTTTTTTTTTTTAACCAGGTAGAGAACTCAGGACCTTGTGCTTGCAAGACAAGCACTTATGGCACTGTGCTATCTCCCCACCTCTCAATT
>NDGN011473566.1:0-11033 GCA_002564285.1 Tympanoctomys barrerae
TGGATCACTACGAGTCCGATCTAGTAGTGAGACCCTGAACACCCTGTGGACCCTTCCCTAAAAATAAAAATAAAAAAAATTAAAACGGGTTATATCAAGACAAGTTTGGGGCAGGAATTATCAGGAATGGTGCAGCAAATCCATTTTGTAGATAGAAGAGAACCTGCACAGAAGAGCCCAAAAAGATAGACCAAGCCGGCTACAAGACAGTGAGGGAAAGTAGAGTGAGTAGATGCCTTTGCTCCTGGTGGAGCTAGTTCCAAGAGGCTTGATGACAGGTTCCTTCTGAAGATGTCATGCCTTTTCAATAAATTGTTCATTTGCACTAACTAGAGTTCTCTCTTCTTTAACTCAGGTCACATATTAAGCCATAAGCTTTTTCTTGTCATTTATAGCCATTTTTGTTTTATTTTGTTTTTAATGTATTTGGTACAGGGTCTTGCTACGCAGCTGGGACTCAGTGATCTACCTGATTTCAGTACCCCCTCCCGCAGGTCCTGGGATTACAGGAGCGCCCCACCACGCCTGGTCTAGGTGGCCAGCTCAGTGTGTCCAGGGACAGAGCAGGGGTGGCCTGTGGCACTCAGAATTGAACCCCGGTCCCTGCACTTGCCTAAGCAGGCACTTAGTCTGCTAATCTAGCTTACCAGCCCTTAACACAGTTAATTCATGATTTCAATTGAAATATGTGATGTATAGAAAGAATTGCTGCCATGATAAAGAGTACTTTTAACTATCATAAATAAAAATATTCCAAAACCGTGAAGTATATCCCAGATAGTACCTTGCTTGGATTTAATCGACTGAATTTCTTGATGGCCTGGTTAGTGTAAAACATCAATCAGTGGTAAAATCTCAAACTAACGAAGGTGGCAGGGGATCTCGGTGGCAGCAATAAATGTCACATACATTTTATATGCTATGTAGCATTGCAGTATATTGTAGTGTTACTGCAGTTGATATTGTCTTGTTCAATGAACTTGAAAGCTGAAACTCTAGAAATCACCTCTTCCTAGAAACCATGAAAATACATATGTGTTTTATATAGAGTTTGCTCACTTTGTATTTCTGTGATCGAATCGGGAAATATGTTCACATGTGATAATTGAAGGTCCTATATTTTGACCTCAGGCTCAGGGCCTTTTCTACAGTGCCCTGGAGGGTCTTGCACTTCAGAATGGCAGGAGATACCATTCCCCCCCGCAGTACTGAGGAATCACCACTGCCAGGTTTTTCTCCAACCTCTTACACTGAAAAGCAGGTAATAAACATACTAATAACTGTATCCCACCAAAATCAGTTTCACAATGTGATTTAAAAACAGAAACAATGTAGTGACTTCATGGTAAATGCAATGCTGAGATTTTTGTGGGAAAATTAAGGTGCTAAGTTATTCATGCATTTGTGTAGCAAAGATTATTGAGGTTCTATACTGTGCAACACCTTACCTTCCTTGAAGATTGCCTGCCATGAGGTAAGCCAGGCAGCACACAAATAAGTAAGCCAATCAATAGGATCCAACAAGTGGTGATAAGCACTTTGTGAGAAACCAGTGTGAAATAAGTGAAAATGGAAAAAAAAACAACTTTAAATAGAATAATTAAGGGAATGATTTTTTAAGCTGAACCCTGAAGGTAAGCAGCATTTAGCCATGGGGATAAAAACAGAGAATGGGTAAAGAAAAAAGGAAGAAAAATTCATAACCCAAGAAGGAGCTTAGATGCATCTGCACAACAATAATAGTAATTATATTCATGTTAATATGTTGTAAGTGCTTTATTTCTGGGAGGTCACTTAACTGAGAAAAGACATGTGGCTGACACATGGAAGTAACTGACTACATGTCATGGATTTCAAGTTAACCACATGGTGCAAAAGGTAGAATGGAAAAAAGCTGTGACATTGAAATAGTTAAAGACCCTGAGCTGACACTGTTGTGGATCACTGCTCTTTGAAGTCATAAACCCTAAAATGATTTTAATTTTCCTAGTCACAACAAGTAAATTTATCCTGATGAGAAGCATACGCACGGCCCAGCTCCACCTACTCCATGCATACCGTGCTCTTTGTGAATGATGACCGTGGAATTTGTCGATGCCCAAGGAATTAAGGCAAACCTAGAGGTCACCCAAACACTGGCTTATGTAATCATGCCTACTTCCAAAGGTTAAACAAGAAAAAGGAAAAAAGTGCACCTCTTTCTCAAAGGCTCCTAGAGAGTCTTTCTGCAGAATGCATACCACATGAACATTTTCTCTAACGCTTTAGTGCCTGAACCATTTTGCTAATTTAACACAAGAAGCGCTAATAAGATAAAAAGCTCAGGCATCCTTACCCCATTAGCACTTCCTCTATAGTTTTTCTGACCCACATTTTGACCTGATCTCTCCCCTAGTCCCCATGGCTTGTATTGTACTGATTAAAACCTTCATCCTTTTGAAAAGATGTTGGGGAGTTGTCTGGATTTAACTAAAATTTCTAGCTTAAATTACTTGTGTGATTTTCAGCTGATCAAAACCCATTTAGCATAGGTGGCCATGGCCAAATCAGGGGTTCTGAGACCAAAAGGAAAGAAGGGATATAACCAGAAGCTGCCAGTTAATAGGCAATTAAAACTTCGTTGCCTCCTGCCACCACAAAGCTCCTTATCTAGACTTACAAACACAAGGAAGAAAGCCAGACAGTTGAAATCACTCTTTACAGTATTTCGCCTGACTATTTCAGAGTTATCTTTTTTTCTTTCTTTCTTTTTCCTTTTTCTACATTTATCTGCATTCATTCAGCTCTCATTTTTACCCCCCTATCCCCCCCCAGCTAAACTGGTGAAGAATTTCTTTTCATTAGAAACATTAGAGCTCTCTTTATTAGAANAAACTGGTGAAGAATTTCTTTTCATTAGAAACATTAGAGCTCTCTCTATTAGAAATGCGCCAGTTCATTGTAGAGTAAAATAATTAAGGGATGCAGCTGTCTTCATCTCAGTCACTCCTAGTGAAACACGTAATCCTCCTCTGCTCTCCTCCCTGCCAGGGTGCAGACTCAGGCTGCAGAGCCTCGGTTCTAATTACCACAGCCGCCCGCTCCTTGGCTTTTGTTTCCCATATTTTCTCCCCCTCTCTATTTGGGTTATAGCTGCCAAGTCAATTTTCCTCTCATGCTAGGGAGCTTGCCCATGTATTCCTTGGATCTTGACTCAGCTGCCTTAATATTTATGCCTCCACTCTTTGACTCTGCCTCCTTACCCTACTAGCACCTCCTTTTCTGCTGTTCCACTCTGTCCAGGTACTTGTCTCTTCTCTCTTCTCATTCTGATGGTGGCTTGTGTGGGAAGGGTGTCCGTTCACCTCTAGTCTACTTAGTGAGGGAAAGAAGCAGAAAGGCTGGCTGGGGTTGCTGAGCATTTCACAGAGGCATCCCCCAGGTCAGGCAATCAGGTGACTTGTCTGGACTCCCACTGCTGGTCAGCAGCAGACCAAGGGTAGAATTCAGATTCCTACCATGCTCCTGCTCTTCACTACTGCTTCCCAATGTTTCCTGGTGCCATTTCCCTCTTTTAAAAATATTTTCTTAGTATATGTTTGTCAAAAAATGAAAATTACTACCTCCTTGTTTCCTATCATTTTTCCTCTATTTTGTTCTACAGTTTATTTCTATTTCAGCATTCTCATAGAAGTGAAACCATGGGATAGCTGATCTGCTTCTGGCTTATTTCACTTAGCATTGTGGTTTGAATATCCATCTACTTTCCTACAAATGACTCACATCTATCCTTCCACATGAATATTCCACTGTGTACATGTACCACATTTTTTCTGTCCATTAATCTTCTGATGGTCATAGACATGATCTTCTTTAGTAATTCAACAATAAGGAATCGTTCTGCCAGAGACATGGGTATATATGCATGTATCCCTAGTATACAATGATTTTAACTCTTTCATTAATTAAGGAAGAATGCTCAGTGTGAAGCCATCGAAGGCAAATGGTATTTTTCTTCTCAGATTTTTTCAGGAATCTCCATATTTGCATCTATAGTTGTTATTCTGGCTCATATTCCCACCAGAGTGTCGAAGCGTTCTTTTTACCACATTCTTGCTAGCATTTGTCAGCCTCTGAGGACTTGATGGTGGTCTTTTTTACTGGAATGAGATAGAATCACAGTGTTGTTTTTATTTGCATTTCTTATTCTTTTCCTGATGTGAACACTTTCAAAGAGACTTCTGGTAGAAATGATAAAATGAAGACATTTTATATATTAACAATAAACATTCTTTTTGCCCAGAAAAAATCCATTGAAAATTACTGTATAAAAGATACAAATCTATGATACCTGCAGGGCAGAAGGAATTCATAAGAAGATGAGAATTTCACCCAGATCTGGAAAACAGATAGAGGTTGGAGGAGCAGTTGCTGATGCATCAGGGACAGAAAAAATATAATGTAGTGCTGGCACCTTCAAACTCTTCCATTTGAGCTGAACCAATAAAAATGTTTTAAATAAACACACACACTGGCTCTTAAAAATATTTTATGCATAAATTATTTATGTAGTTGTATGCAAAACACATCCAATTTTATAGACAAAATTACAAATCTCTTTATTATGAGGCTTTCTCCGCAGTAATATGCATGGTTTGATTAAAATATTAAAAGTATTTTAAAGTTTAGTAATTCTGTATAAGGGAAATCACCTGCTTATTTTTGAGTGACTAACTGCTCAAAATAAATTTTTAGTATATTAGCCAAAAGTACTTTTTACATATAAATTATAACTTATATGGAGAAAAAATGTTTTCAATATATAGATACTGTTGCCACCATACAAATCCAGCTTTGTAATATCTCCTGAGGTATATTACTACTACGGACTATTTTTGCAGTCTGTTAGGGAGTTTAATGAGTAACCATTTGAATCCAGTTAGGATAAAGTACATTGGAAGAGTTGGACCTTTGGGCATGTTTTATGTGAGCAAATGAAGACACCTTTGTTTTGAGGGTCTCTGTGCCCACAGAAAACAGACTTAGACTGTAGGAGATTTGATCAGTTGAGGCACAATGAACAAAGGAAGCATTGAGAGAACAGAGAGCTTACTGAAGGAAAGAGAAACAGAATTAAAAAGTTAATGCTGCTGAAAAATATAGAATGGCCATCAGGCCGAGTCTCGGGGAATGGATTCAAGTGATATCGAGTCAGGCACAATTCCTTTTCCTCTGTGATTCAAATAATCATTCATATCAGTCAAATTTTGAATTATATATACATATATATAACCATAATTTTATTTAGAAAATTTCAGAATAACTTCTCCAGAAAAAACATAGATAATTGTTTTGATTTCCCATTTAGTTCTAAACAAGACTGACATATGTATTCTACTCTGAGCAAAACATTCTTATTTGGCCCAAGCCTTTTTATCACCTTTATCTCCATCCAACAGTCATTTAGACCTATAGAAGAACTTTTTTGTGTGTCTTTGGTGCAGGGTCTCACCACACAGCTCACACTCTTAGTGATCCTCCTGTTTTCAGCCTCCCCAGCACTGCGATTACAGGTGTGCACCACCACGCCCGATCTCCTCAACCCACCCATGGGCAGGGCCTGCACTGCATGTGTTACCTGATCAAACTACAGTCCCTGCACTTATCTAAACAGGTGCTTAGTCCACTGAGCTATCTCTCTGGCTCTAAACTCAGCTTTAAGAATTCTTGTTCATCCCATCTGGTTAGTTTTCAAAACTAAAAGCATAATCTCACTTTTGAAACTATTTGACAGAGTGCCTGCCTCTTTCTCTTTTTTGTTCTTAATTTTGTGACTCAAAATGTTGACATGCGTTATGAAATACTACGGTTATGTGAGAATTTCATGAGTTTTTATGATGTTGGTGACTGTGTCTTAACAAATACTCATGCAATTAGCAGACAGATATCTATGCAGTTGTGTGTAAAAGTAAGAAAATAGATAGCCTTTATATGTTACACTTAAAAATTTGCTTACAGTCATGTCAATAGATAAAAAGAAAACTTTTGAAGGAAGAACTTAGTGAATTAAACTTTAAAAAGAACAGACTGTTTAGAAAGTTAAATTTTAGCATCATTTTCCCTTTATACATGACAATCACCAAGGAGAATAAAAATGAGAAGTACGAGAACACCAGCCATCTGTGGACACAGCAATAAGTTCTATACAATTATAATGAGACTACTTTCCTGTAACACACTGGAAATAGTTTACTATTGTTTTGATCAGATAAACTATAGCAGCAAATAATTTAAAAATGAAACTATTTTATGCCATAGGTGCAGTAGAAGTCTAAGGATTGGGATTGTAATTCAGGCTTTACCCTTCAGAGACGCAGGTTAAAGGAGGTTATAACTCAACACACATGCTGGAATGGAAAATTCCTCCTGGAAACAATGAATAATAATTCCCAGTAAAAGAATATGTTCCAGAGAAGTTTTCATCAGCCCATTAGGGGTGTGGGTTGGGGAAGCGATTTTTAAAGTTGACCCACATCTGTGATGTAAATATTCCCATTTTATGGACTAGCATGATGTCCATAAAATGAAGGTGGGATTAGAAAGAAATACTCAGCTTTACATAGCATTTTAAGCATAGAGAGTTAAAGATAGAAATACCCTTAAGAACATACATGGCAGTAAAATATAATGAAGTCATTAGGATATAGTGTTTTTGAGTATTTATGATCTTCATTTGAAATTTAATTTACTTCTTAGTTCATATAATTCACTTGCTAGTAATGGCTAGTTTCAGCAGCTGGCTCACCAAATTTGCGGCAGGTAGAGCCAGTATGAGGTAGCCCCAGGACTCCATTGCTCCCACTTCAGGAGAGAAGACAAGTACATAGGTTCACTCCTGTCAGTAAAGAATCGGTGAATGGAATTGTGCTTTGTAGGTAGATATACTACTTTGGTTTATATGGGATCCTTGACAACTGATCTTAAATCCTATTTTGGTTTCACAATTCTACTGAGAAGCTGAAGATAGGTTAGTATGCCTTAGAGAGTACTTAATTTAGGACCACCTGGTGGATGTCTCCATGAGCTAATACTGACATAGAAGCATCCGGAGGCTGAGGAGCAGATGCAGCTTTTAGAACTCAGACGCTAGGGTAGTACCATGTCCTCAGTGATGTTTGCATGAATGAACTAAAGCTGGTAGTATATCCTGTTTCTCATTCTTGCTTAGTTCCATATGCAATAGAAACATGAAAATATTATGATATTGACAAACTAAGACTCTAAACTATTGGATTTTACTACTACTGTGTTTTGGCTCCTTTGATTATGAAAAACATCAACTTCCTTTCATAAGACCAGTCTCAGAAATTGCAATTGATAAGGCTGGATATAGTCCCTGTCCTTCTATAATTTTAAAATATGAATACTTTATTGTCTGAGCTAAGCACAGGCAAAGTGTATTAGATATTTCTCAAGGAACAAAAGACTACAATGTATCTTTGACATAAACTATATTCATTTTCATCAAATGAAGTTTGATAACAGATCATTTGTTAAAAATCTGCATTTTCTCCCACAAATGTTACCTTTTTAGGGTTTCGACATTTGATATCAATTCACTGAGATGATATTTTAATGATTTTTTTTATTCTTCTGATTCTCTTCTATATTCATCAATTTCTGCCCATGGAATCGACAGGTCTTCAACTGAAGTAGCTAGTTAATTGAAAGTATTTCCACTTTGGAATCACTATCTCCTTCAAAATAAATAAATTAATAGTAAAACAACCTTCCATGTACCTCTTGTTATATTTTACAGTTAGTGGTAAAATATAATTTTACCACTAACTGTAAAATAAATAAAATAAAATATTTTATTTTATTTAGTACAGGGTCTACAGGGTCTCCCTACACAGATCAGACTCATAGCGATCCTCCTGTTTTCAGCCTTTCAAGCACTGGGATTACAGGCTTGCTCCACCACAAGCAGTCTGTCCCTGTCTCAGTGTACTCCAGGGGTGGGGCTGGCATGGCACACTGGGAACCAAACCCTGGTCCCTGCGTCTGCCTAAGCAGGCACTTTAATCTTCTGAGCTATCCAGCCAACCCAGTTAGTGATTTATTAAATGTGGTATTTTTCAAAACAATTTACCTGTCTTCCTCCCTCCCTCTTTTTCTCTTCTCTCCCTACATTTTTCTTCTGTCTTTTCTTGTCTTTTTTTGTCTTTTATACCAAGCTTTTTGCACAGACTTTGCTAGAATAATACTCTTCTAGAAAGAGACCCAGACCTTCTTCCTCTGTTAAAAGCTCATTTTATTGTTAAAATCTTAAAAATATAATTTTTATAATATTTTTTTCTACAAATTAGGGTATGTTCTCATAAAGTTGCTTTACGAAAATGAAAACAAAGGTATTGCTAATGGAAGCAGTCAGGGGCGAGTCAGAGAAGCAGAAATATGGGATATTATGATATATACATGCTGCTATGTTAAGGAGTTTGTTACAGAGACTTGCCCTTCTAACAATCAGGCATCCAGGTAGCAGTTACATTTGGAACCTTAATGCAAATTATATTGTGCTTTTATTATAAAATTTTACTTGTTCATTGCCACTATGCAGAAAGTGACTGGATTATGTATATTAACTTTGTATTCTGTAAACTGCTATTGCTTATTTTTCAACATGTTAGGTTTGATTTTATTTTTGGTCAAATCTTATGGGGGTTTTTAATAAACATGACCATGTCACTTGTGAATAAAAGAAGTTTAACTTCTTCTTTCCCAATCTGTATATCTTTCATTTCTTTTCTTGTCTTGTTGTACTAACTAGGATGTCTCGAGTGACTTTGGAAAGGAATGAGGGGAGGTAACATTTTTGCTTTATTTCTGATTTTACTGAAAAGATTCTAGTTTCTTATCCCTAAGAATGAGGTTGTCCTAGGATTATCATAGGGTACTTTTCGTCTTTAATAAAGATGTTTACATCTATACTATTGTATTCCATATTTATCATGAATGGGAGTAGATTATCTTCAAATGTTTTTTCTCTATCTACTTAGATGGCTATCTGCTTTTTCACATTTAAGCCTGTTGAAGTGATGACTGGTACTTTTGTCATCAATTTACAGAAGTGTCAGAAACATTTTAAATATACTTAGGGGTCTATGGGTTTGTCTGTCCTGTACATGAACTCTCCCTTTACAGTATAAAGATGAGGTCATATAAATTGTTAATTACCAAATAATTGTAACAGGAGCAGTACAACTGGTAAGTGTTGTATCAATGTGTTGGCTTTTGAGAATTCAGGTGCACTCAAAAACAATAGCAGTGCAAGTTGATAGAGGGCCATGGCCGAGGCCCAAATAGTGGGCAAAGCTGGTGAGTATGAAATAAAGTAAAATTAGCGACTGTCAGATTCATAAAATAATCATTTTGGGGTTTAATAACCAAAGAACATCAAAATCTTGAAATGTAATCATTATGGTATACTAAGGAAAGGCCAAGTTTTAAGCAAGTATAAATTATGTACATTTATATATTATACAATCAAATTTTGTATATATATAATATATATTATATATATTATATATATGCATGTATGTAGCATAACAAAAGGACAAAAGCAGTAAAGGATCTGTTTGATATGAATAGTCAGGAAACTGGCGAATTTGTTTCACCATGTTTTGTTTGGAGGAAATCTGTGACACTCAATGCAAACATCCTGTGACAGTAAGAAATGGTGGCTATGTTAAAAGAGTAACAAGGTTGAAGATAGATTTGAGACAAAATGAGGTCTCTAAAGCAAAATCTTGAAAGACATTATTAGTGGACCACAGAAAGTGCCTTGGGACACGAGGACGTTGAAAGGGCATGGAAGCCTCTAAATAAAAAAAGGACGAGTGTGATAAAACATTTGGGAGTTCAATAAAAAATGATTTATTTTTCAGCACCTTCCTGGGGTAGAAAAACTATATTATTTTGAGGTAAAACTACAATGTTAGAAGGCTCTGCTCTTCATACAGACATTTTACAATTCCAAATGTCTCTTCCATCTGTCACAAAAGTGGGAGAAACATACTGTACTGTCTTAGAAATTTGAGGGCATTTATATAAAAAGTAATTGGGCAAATGGCAATTTCTATCACAGTAGAAACATATGTAAAAGTGTACAGTGTTCCATCAGGCTCACAGAATTTTTCCTTGTAGTAGTTCACTAGATCAGTAGTCACAACCTGAAAAAAGGCAAAGGGGTGTTTGAGTCCTATTTATGCAAAAGATATAAACTTTTTATCGCATTTTGATCCATAGCAGTGGGGAAGGAGTTCACAGGGAGAAGCAAGACCTAGCAAGACAGATTCCACAAGGAGAGTTTTAGAACCAAGGAAGAATAATTAATTTTCGGTTGGTTTTCCTAGGAGGGGGCTAAAAGGTAGAAAGACCTGCAACCTCAGCGCTTTTGGGAAGACAGGACCTTAGGATTCTGGAGATCATTCCAACATATTCTTTACTTTCCCAAGTGATAGTATAGTTGGCAAGCTATTCCTTCCCTTAAATTGGAGGTTTCTATCACAACTCTTTCACCAGCATTGAGTTTACAATTCCAGTATAATCAGATCAATATATATGAGGAAAAAACAGGGCAAAAGAAACATATGCTGGCATATGATTCCTTTTAAATTTATATTTCATAGTTTACATGTTACTCTATCAGGATTTGTTTTAATGTTGTTTAATTCCTCTTGAGTTCTAAAAGCATTTCTTATGGAGCCATTTTCTTTTACAACTTAACTTAGAAAATCTGACCCACTTTTAAGTTAAGTTTTCATTTTTTTTCCCCTGGAAACTAAAATTAGATGTTTGGATTTCTTTTTAATAAACACAAACATTCAGGAGTGTGGTTTGCACATGAGCAACAACTTCTGTTTGGTAATTGGCATTTTTCCCCTTCTGATGAATCACATTTGTACAGCTGAATTTAGAAACACTTTACTAGAAACACTGCCAATCCTAATATTATATTTTTAATGTTTTTAAAAATCATTGGTTTAAAATAG
>NDGN011473572.1:0-14325 GCA_002564285.1 Tympanoctomys barrerae
TATTTGGACCTAGACAGCATGAACGCTTTTCCCTCAGTACTAGGTATTTAAATTTTATCCATGATTTATTATAGCTTAATAGCTCATTTTTCTAGCCCTGAAAAATATTGTTATCTCAAATAACCACAATGTTTGACCCATTTCCACCACTGAAGAACATGGCTGTGGTTTCTGACTTCTTCATTTGAGATTAGAATTGGTCTAGGGGGTAAAGCAGATCCATCTGTCACTTTTCCAATAAAAGATAAATACAGAAATTGAAAAATAAATATTCAGAAACTTACATAGCAGTTTAACATTACTATAACATCAAGACAAGTAGAATCATGTCACAGAGCAGGGCATTGACCGGACTGATGTTGTGTCATTTCCCTTTGGTCACATGGACACTGTGTTACAACTTGTGACATTCTAAGGTTAATTCATCACTGTATCAAAAAGAATATCATAATGGAAAAATGTAGTTTTGTAATTAGTTTCCATAACAACTTCAATTTCTAATTAAGTCTATTTTAAAGTTCAACATTGATAATCAGGTAGAAAATAAAAGTTGTCTTTTTTTTTACATTAATTTAGGAAAGATTAAATAAGCTTCACTAAATATTTTGCTAAGAACAGGTGTGTTTTTTCTAAATACAATGGTGAAAAAAACCTAGTGATGATAGTGGAAATAATTTCAAATAGTAAAAATTACCAGTTTGTATGAATTTTACTATAAATATTGTATTTTTAAATTTGTTTTATAACTGCTATTAATAGTAAAGTGCTAAAATCCATGTATATTATATCAGAAATGTACTGGCTAATAAATCATTAGAACCTTAAGAAATAATATAAAAAACATAAGTAAATTAAAACCAAAAGAATCTTTTGAAAGTGTTGAGTCCATAAGCCCTAATGTATGTTTAACCATTAGCATTTGAAGATTTTGCATAGAATGACACTTTAATTTGCTAAGAATAAAAATATAAGTTCCCAAGAAGTACATAAAAACCACATGAAATGTGGTTGCTTTAAATACTGGTTGTATATATGACAAATTAAGTAGCTCACTCTCCAAAAAAGCCTTAGCTCAAAGAGTGAGAGTAAGCTAATGGTAAGCACAAACTCCTTAGTCAATAAAGCTAGTGACATATTTTAGTTGCAATTTTTAAATGTATAGATGTTAAAACATGGCAATTTGAAGTACAACTGCAATTCAAACATGATGCTATTATGAAGATTTTATTTTTCTTTGCTTAGTGTGGTTGTCACAAACGCAATTGGTTATGAAATGTATAAAAGTAAAACACGGTGATTCAAAAGATGCCAGGCTAGGGGCAGTTGCCCAGAATATTTGTCTAAGAACATACATGTCCAGCTCTGTGAGGAGATAGGGGTACCATAGAAAATCACTAGACTATATCCTCAGACAGCCAGCACCAAGAGAAACCTTAAAATATTGGAATCCAGAAAGGTAAGTGAACTAACTGAAGCCACATACTCCAGCGCTGAAAGAACTGTAGCTCACAGGGGGAGAGGATGCCTCTTTCTTGTGCAGCAGTCAACATTCAGTGTTCTCTTGTAAGCACGAACTTTCATCTGGACAGAGACAGGCTGAACAGATAGTGTTGCAGCAGATAGTGTTGCAGCAAACATGTTTATGTAATTGAGTCAACCTGTGGAGGCTGGATGCAGAGACAAGCAAGAGTATTAGGTGGCCAGAGATGGACACCTGGTACATGACTCAGCACCCCAACTCTGAAGGCCAGAGGGGACAATGGTATAATTTTAGTTCCATGTGTAGTTCCAAGTCTAGGGGGAAGGTAGTGCTGTTATGATTTAGTGCAGCTACAGAAATACTACAAAGAATGGGCTTAGCTTATGAAAAAGGAACAAAGGTGTTTGGTATTTTACCTAGGGAACAAGTTGTCTTATGACAAAATATTGGTTTAGGTAACTATATCAACATTTACAAGAAGCAAACTTAAGGAAACAGAAACTTAAGCTTTAAAATGGCACCAGAACACAAAATAGTGTTGCTTTAGTTTTCTTTGTCATATTAATGGAAGATATGACTACATCCAAGAAGACAGAGACAAGAGTAATAATTCCCATTTTCCTGTCTCCATTGTCAGGGTCTTGCAAAGCCATCTTACAAAGTCCCCCCATTCTTGTATTGGCAGAATAAGCCTGAGATGAGCTTGGGCCAAATTGGGGTAGGAAGGCATCTGGAATAATTCTCTTTGCTAAGTCACAAAAAAGTCCTACCTGTCCTGTAATTCCAGGGCTTATGATAGTGCTATAGGGAGGAAGTAGAAACTTATGTTAATAGCATGGCCCAAGGTAAAAGACCATGACCCAGTAAAACTAACGTCACAAGAATGACCTAAGCCCCTAGCTCAGGAGAGTCTGAACTCTGGACTGGGAGATTCTCAGTGGGACAGAAAAGATAGAAGGAAACAGTAGAGATCTGAATTAAGTGGCAGGCAGTACATTAAGCAACATGAAGCTTGGTGGTCCTGGGGGAATCTGAGCCTGGGTTTCATACAGGGACCAGCAGAAGGATGGGCACCACCACACCTATAGAAAAGCCAGACCCTACCCATTCACTGCCTACCACTGGCCCCAACAATGTGCTCAGGAATATGCACAATAAATCCAGAAGTATGCAGACACTGGCCAGCACCCCTCCAAAAGCATGGTCTGGAAAATTTAGGGAGCTTTGGCTTATACTCTGGACCTGCCCAAGGACAATGTGAGTAACAAATTCAGAGGAAAGCCTGCAATTTTTTGTGTCCTTATACCCAGATATAGAAAAGATTAATCTGGTATGTAGGAGTTGATCTTCATGCCAATGCCTGACCTACCAGGTACCTGCCCATGACTGTAGAGGAGCAGATCCCTCTCCTGGATGTTCTAAGAGAACTCTTCTGCCTGGAGAGATGTGAGGGTGCACTCTAGACCAAGATAAATAGATAAATAAATAAATAAATAATAAAAATAAAAAAAATTATACCCCTCCCTTCTCCCCTCTGTTTTAGGTCGACTCAAATACAAATCTGACCTTAATGAAAAATATCAGACCTATTGTTTTCTTATATTTTATTGTTTTTCTCTGGTATATTCTGCAAAGGGGTGGCTTATATGCTTAGGAGTGCTAGTTATTGTATTTGCATCAATGGTGTTTACCACCTCAAGCTATGCTCTTTCAGGTCAAGGATTCTTCCACAGGGCTTGCTAAGTTTGCATTTATGTTATTTCATCAACTGGATTTAATGCTCTTGCATGTTACATTTACTCACGCCCTATCCCTTCTTTCTTTCCTTCCCTCTTGTGTCATCTCAACACTGTCCTCCTCTGTTCTTATCTTGTATGTAAATACCATTCAAACACCTTTGCTCTTTTGTGTGTGTGTGTGTGTGTGTGTGTGTGTGTGTAATGTTGCATGAGGGTTAATTATTACTTCTATTTTCACAGTGTCTAACTTCTTTTGTTCTATTATTCCCTATTAAGGGTTATTTCTTAGGTCTTCTAATACTGTATTTCTGCTAGTTTATTAATTAGAGTCAATGTCCTTATATCTTCTCTCACTTTCTAGTTATATTCCTTTCCCTAATCTTTCTTTTCTTTCCCTCACATAAACTCAAATTTCCCTCTGTTCCTTTCTCTTTTTTTCCATAGGTATGAAAATATTATCTTCAAACTTTATATTTCTCTTTCCTTTTTCTGTAATCTTTTTTTCCTCTTCCCTAGCCAATTCCACATTGTTATATTTCATTTACCTTCTTAAGTTAGTGAAAGCATAGAGGATGTCTAAAAACTTCTACACTATATGTTGTTACATAGCTGTTTCCTTGATCTTACTGGTAGGTGTTCTCAGGATGGAATGCTGGGGATTGAGCTCAGTGCTTTCATTACAGGGATCTCTGCAATAGTGGTATGCTGTTCATCTCAACTGATCTTCAGATTTCAAAACAAAAATCATGAAGAAAAAGGAACAAGATGCTTTTAAAATTCATAACTTCTCAAAAGATAAATTATATATACTAAAGTGGCTGAAACATCAAATAATTTAGAAGCACCATTGGAAATTATCAGTGGGCTCAAAAAAGCTGCAAATAAGCAACTGGATAAATTAAGGAACACATGCAGGACATGAAAGACTTTTTTTTAAAAGACTCTTCAGTGACATATTCATCAATAAGCAGTCAGAGTTTCAGGAAAAGAGCTAAGCAGAAATCGTGAAAGAGAGAAACCTTTGTAAGTTAAGTGGAAAATAATCAAGTCTTGGCAATAGGCAAGACGAAACAGGAGAAAGGATACCAGAACTTAAGGAGAAGGTAGGTACACCAGAACACTCAGTAGGCAATAATGACAAAAGAAAAAAAATGTAATGATTATCCAGGAGCACTAAAAGAGTAAATTTAAAAATTATCTGTCTCAAGGAGGGTGTAGGACTACAACTTAATGGCATTAAAATAGCTATTCGCTATAAATGTGACAAAATTTCCAAAATAAGGTAAATGAGATGGATACTCAGATTAAGGAGATATTTAGAACTCCAGACAAATACAACCAGAAAAGAACCTTCTGTCATGGTTTGGGGTTCTTGCAAGGAGAATAATACAATACAGGATCCATTTTATAAGATTATCTTATAATGAATCACCCAAAGAATCTTACATAAAGAGTGCAGGAAATCTGCCCACATACTAAAGATGAAAGAATCCAGCTCAGGGCCTGGATCCTAATATCCTGCATGAGTTCAGCTGACAACCTCGAGCTCATAACAAGGCCTCTCACAAGTCCATCTGGAGGCCCAGAGCCCACAACAAAGTCCCATGCAGGTCTGCCTCACAAATTTGTGCTGAGAAGGCCCAAAGGTCAGTGGTGGAAGCTAGAAAGTCTAGGCCAGCTGGATGAAGGATCTGTGTCAGCAGGCTGAGGGATCCTAACTGGAGCCAGGAAACAACACTCAAGGTGAGAACCAGAGCTCCCTCCAAAACTACCATTATCCTGAACACAAACGAGGTCTGAGCTTCTCCAGGAGGCTGAGCAGTACATCATCTTATCCTCCAAAGCCAGAAAGCGATGCTCAAGATGACCAGCGCTTCCCCAAATGGACCATAGCCATTTGCAATCACAGTGAGGTCCTGAGCTCTTGCTCCAACAAGAACAGCCCATTTCACAAGGAAAGCCAGCGTGACAAGGTCCTCCAGCAGAACAGCCCAAGAGAACCAGCAGCTTCCAGCAGCTCCAACAGGTTCTCCAAACACCTTCCCTGACAGCCTCCCGACAGCCTTTGCAGTTCTGCTCTCATGCTGCTGGCAACAGTCCTCAGGCGGGCCCCCCACACCCCACGCTGTGCTGGTTCAATTCAGCTGGATGTTACAAGCTGACCACCATTTGGAGATCTGCTGCAACTCCCACCGCACATCAAAGTCAAAATGTCCAAACTTCACAACAAAGAACATTAAAGACTTGTAGGAAGTGCAAAATCACTCTTAAGGCCAAGAACAGTGAATAATAGAAGATTTCATAACAGAAACTTTAAAGGTCACAAGGGTTTGACCAAAGATTTTTCAGTCCTAAAATAAAGTAATTGCCAACCTAGATTACTTTAACCTATGATGTTATTCACTTCAAGATTTATTTGGTACAGGGTCTCGCTACACAGCTTGAACTTGTAATGATCCTCCTGTCTCAGCCTCCCAAGCACTGGGATTACAGGTGTGCCTCACCATGCCGGGTTTTGGTGGTGTGGGGCTGGCACAGTATGCGGTACCAAGGATCAAACCCTGGCTTGCCAGGCAGGCACTCAGACCATCGAGCTTTCTCCTTTGCCCCTGTAATGTCATTCTTTATTAAAAGAGACATAAAGATCTTTAATATAAGAATAAACTAAAAAAAAATTCCATGAACAGCAAATCAGCAGAAAATACCTAAGGGAGTCTTACAGAGAGATGATGAAGACAGCTATGTAATAAGCCTGAGGAAAAAAGAGAAATCTTACTGGCAGAGCAGTTAAAGAAATCAAATTAAACACTGGAAAATTTTTTTTTCAAATAAGAGGAATTCATACATAACTCAGTAATAATGCCTAAATTAATAGTCTAACTCTGTAATTAATGGCCACAGATGGTCAGATTGCATAAAAAAATAAAGACCCTTGTATCTCCTGCTAGAAGAGACACCTCATCTGAAAATGACTCATTTGATTCTGGCCTCCTGAAATACTCTTGTACTCATTCTCTCCTTTTTGAGTGCAGGCCAAAAGTAGGACAGTACAACAACTGGGTAACTGCTAGGATACAGCAAAGGTGAAAGGATTCCTTAGATGTAACTAATATCTCTAACCAGTGTATTTAGTTGCTAGAAAGGGACATGACCCTGCATTATCCTGGCCTAATCATGTGAGCTCATTGAAAGGAAATCTTCAGTAAATTTAGAAACAGCAAACATGCCTGCCTTACCAGCTAGGGTAAGTAAACTGCCACTAATCCTATAGCTGTGGAAAATATCCTACTAACAATCTGAGGGAGACTGTAAGTGGATTCCTTCCTGCTCAAACCTCTAGACAGAATGCAAAACAAATATCATTCTGTGGAAATGTGACCAGTGTACCCAGGGGAGTTGTGCCCAGAATTTTAACCTACAGAAACTGTGAGATAGCAAATGTGTGTATTTTAACCCAGTAAATTTGTGACAATTTGTTGCGCAGGAATAGAAAACAGGAGGGCTGGGGAGATGGCTCAGTAGAATAAGTGTTTGCCTGGCAAGTGCAAGGGCCTGAGTTCAATCCCCAGTTCTACCAAAAACAAAACAAAACAAAGCAAAAACAAACAAACAAAAAAACTAATCTGTTTCCTTCATGAAATTTCACATTTTCTCACCAATAAAGTATTTCTGCCTACATATTTTTCTCACTCTTTCACCTCTTCATTGCTAACATTTTGGTCCAGAATTTTGTTTATTCTCTTTTTCTTTCACTTTAGCAACCTTAAAATGATTGTCCCTTTAGCTTTTCCTGGTAATCACTAGAATCTTATAGTGCCTCTTTAGGTGACAGAAGAATTCAACTACAAGCCTAAACAGGCGGTTGGCAGGGGAGTACATACAAGAATGAAAATGTTCAGGGCAGGACTATTAGACAAAGTTCTGAAATGAAGGAAGCAGAACCCATAAGGAAGGGAGAAGTCACAGTGTTGCACAGATTATTCAAGGAAACATCAAAATCATATAAAATGTGCTGGTAATTTTATTCTATTTTATTTTTTATGAATTTAGTGCAGGGTCTGTAGGGTCTTATTGCACAGATCAGACTCATAGTGATCCTCCTGTTTTCAACCTCCCAAGTGCTGGGATTACAGGCGTATGCCACCATGCCAGTCTTAATTCCTGTCTCAGCATGCCCCTGGGTCAGGGCCAGCATGGCATGTGGGGCTGGATGTGTTGGTAACTTTAATATATTGTAGTAATCTGGGTACAAATGAAATAACCTATATGTGTTACATCTTATGCTTTTCTTCCTTGCAAAAGAGGGGAAGTGTCCTTTGACCTTTTAGAAAGAGATTTTTAAATATACACATTTTATATAATTCATTACAACTAGCAAGTATCAGGTATTACAAAGTCCATGAAAAAAAGTTTAATATTATTCCTAGTAGATAGGAAAAAACCCAGTGACAGTCAAGGCTGATAACAAAAGGTGACTCACTAACGTGCTTTCACACAGAGGCTGTATTTTCTGCTAGGAAAAAAAAACAAATGCTGGTGTTAATCAAACCAGCATGGTAGTTAATTAGAACACCAAGAACAAGCGGATGGATGGGCTTAGCACCTTGAACACATAAGTATCCTGTTTCTAAAGATGACCTCAAAAGATTGCATTAACAATCAAGCCCAGCACAAGTCAAAAGTAACTAATTAACTTTTTATTTTTCCCTTAGTAATTTAATTTTGCTCTTTAAAATATTTCTTAAGAGAAATCTCCATTAATTGCCACATATTGGTTGTTCAAATGAGAGTAATGACCCTTTACTTGATTGTATATACCCATCATTTAATTTATTTTTTAATGTGTGCTTTAAAAACAACTTTCAGACATGAAGCAATGTTAGTTAATAGCCTCATTAAATCTGAATTTACACATAGAATTTTAAAGATTGGAAAACTTCCTAATTCTGCACAAAAGTATTTCCTACCTATCTTGCAGTTATGGGACAGACTATCTTGATTTCTGCTGGAGACATTACTATGATGATGTTTTCAACATCCAGACCTTCTGGAGATGTAGTGGAATGGTTGGGAATATATAAAACTAATATTATTAAGAATTCCTATTAATTCCTTTGAGGTTTTTATTCTGTTCTCACATTTATTGTAGGTGAGGGATCTTTCCACTCATCAATTGCAGAGATTCAGTGTTGATACAAGAGGGCAGAGTTTACCATAGGTGTTCTCATGACAGATACAGCACATTATGATATCATGCTCAGCCATGTTTACATTTTCCCCAGTGAGTCAGTCTACTGAGGTCCAATAATTCTATCAACTTATATGGGCAAATGTACTTTTACCTTTCTCTCACTTTATGTCAGAATTCTGACAAGTGGCCTGAACTCCCTCCTGCTGATAGTCCCCATGAGCCTAAATTATCACTGGACCTTCCTTTGACTACATGGAGCACACCTCCTCCCTAACTTTTAGAGTAAGAGCTTCCTGCTAAATCATATGTGACTTGTTCTATAAATCGGTGTCACACTTCTCAGTTATAATTTTCACTTCCTAACACTTACCATATTAACTAGTTACACATCCATCCATTTGTCTGGAAACAATAAAACTGTAGTATGGAAAATAAGTGCTTATTGAAAGCTAATCATGTACAAATTGTCAGAGATGTGGAAATAATAAATAGGGCTTCTGGCTTTGAATACCCAGCAAAGAAAAATAGAATGCAAAAATAAAATGAAATGGTTGAATGAAATGGCTGAATTCTCTGCCATGTTAGAAATAGGCAGATGATGGAATGTGTATCATTGTTAGGTTGGCCTTAACATACACAGAGCTAGAACATCAATGGCAAGGGATTCATTATACAAGGTAGAGCCTTGTGAAGGTCCTGGTCCCGGACTGTGACTTGACGTGCTCCTTCACTCTTTAGCTGACCATTCTTCCATTCCTCTGGAGAAGGGCTGAAGAGGCTCCACATACCTATGTTCCTTCTTCTCCATGCAAGAATCCATTGCATTACTCATTGATGCATGTTAGTAAAATAAATAATGTGCAAAAAAAAAAAAAAAGCAAAACCAAAAAACCAAAAACCCAGTACATTAGGCTTGTCAGAATTTGAATACTGATCAGACTTTGTAGTCTGCCCACCTCAGTCCTTTTCCAAGCTACACTTCATAGATGGCACAAGAACTGAACAAAACAGAGGGTAGGTCTGAGGAACTGTGGTAAGACTGAGAAAAAATGCTGGACTGTGAACGTAGGATCTGTGTTTGGCCCAAGAGACAGCTGGCAGGGATGGAGAGCCCAAGAGACACCTGTGCAGTGTAGAGGTTTGTTGAAGGGAAGAGCTTTTAAGTCATTTCCATTCTCACAGTGTTACACTGGCCTGCATATTTCATGGTGCTTGCTGTCTCCTTCATGTGACAGAAAATATTTGTGTGTGCTCAGGACACTGGAGGATGACATCAGAAGTCTTAAGACTATGTGGGCCAAGATGCCAGTTGCTCACCAAGCTCTGTCCTCCACTCAGTCCCACCACCCCATTCCTGTGTCTAACTCTCTCCAATTCTAGAAGAACAATGGAGGAGCACTCTGGAGAGAGCTGTGTTGTAACAGAGCATTCACTAAGAAGCCGTGTCCTCTACGTGAGAGAGAATAAGTCAGGAAAAGCAAGCCATTCTAGGACACATCGGCTAACCCAGAGTATGAACTCCCCTCCTGCTAATATAACCTGGAGGAGCACCCTGCTCTACCCTCTACATAACACCTGGGGATACCTCCAGTGGGAGAGGTGCTAGGAAAATGAACCAGTCATTGGTGGAGTGCAGACACAAAATAAGAGGGTCCATCAAATGAGCAAGTCAAGCCAGGGAGATGGCTTAGTGGAATAAGTGCTTCCCTGGCAAGCGCAAGTGCCTAAGTTCAATCCCTGGTTCTGGAAAAAAAAAAAAAAAAAAAAAAGAAGAGCAAGTCAGACTAGATGAACTAGACTTAAGGATATGAGCAGATCAAGAACCCTAAATAAACACCCTAGTTTCTAATACCTCATAAAATAATGATCCAGTGAAAGAAGGGCAAGTCATTGTAATGAAATAAAAACTGAAAAATGGGGAATAAAAAGAGAATAATTAAAATGTAAAAGCAGAGTGATTATATAAAAGCATTAAATTTAAAAAATCAAGAAACTCTCATAGAAAGATAGGGATAATTAACAGCAAAAATTATAAAAGTAAAGCTAAGATATAAGATACATTAAATGTAAAAGTAGCATGTTAAAATCTAAGGATTAGGCGGCAAAGAGAGGGAAAAGCATTAGACGAAGAGGAAATTGTTGAGAAAGTAATCATTTGTATTTTTCTAGAACCTATGTGTAAATCATACCAAAGAGGACTGCAATGCTAGGTAGAAGTAAGGCATCACTCACATGTATACACATTATGGTGAAATTTAAGAACATCAACAATTTTGAGAATAATCTATGCTTGAAGACAGAGAAGACAGAAGGCATTCATTTTTTTTTTTCTGTAGTGATACAAGAGCATGATTGAGATCATAAGTTTAAAGTAGAGAATTGGAACATGGATTTTATTTTATCATCAAACTTTCATTTTTTTTTTCTGGAAGTATTTTATTTGCCCACACCAAGCCAAACTCCCTCCCAGTATGGCATATTTCGTGGGTATCTATCCCTGTATGTATTCTTATTTAGTATGAGTGGATACATTTCTCAAAAATGTAATTTTGTGTTGTGGATTTTTTTTAAAATAAAGAAGCCACTTATTTTATCATTTAGAAATGTATTTTATTTTTGTTCCATGGGTGTTTCTTTATTTATATGAAATAAGAGCCAGAGGGCCAGACCGAAAAATTTTTAAATGCAATTTTTCCTCTGATATTTGGAATTGAAGAAAATGTAGGGCCAGGGAGATGGCTCAGTGGAGTAAGTGCTTCCCTGGCAAGTGTGCAAAAGCCTGAGTTCAATCCCTGGTTCCACCAAAAAAAATGTATTTAAATTAAAGTTACTCCCAATAAATACTTTAATATACAAGAGCATAATGATATGTAGTTATAAAGCTACTTATGAGATTATTACAGACATAAATTTCAATCTTAAGATACATATTCTTATACTCATTTACTATTAATAGTAACAAGGCACTACAGTTACTATTAAGATCTCTGAGCATTTCAACTAGGTTCTTCCTTGAAAATCACTGATTTTGCAAAAGGTGAAGTTATGTTCATCAGTATCATTGATAAGTTTATTCATAACCAGCATACATCTCCTTGAAGTTTATCAAGGGCCTACATTAATAGTTTGTTCCTTTATATGATTGAGTAGTATTCTATAATATGGATATACCACAGTTGATTTCACCATTCATCTCTAAGAACATCTTCATTCTTTCTAGTTGATTTCTAACTATTACAAGTAAATAATATGAACATTGATTTCTCTTTCATATGTGCCCAAGAATATAATTAGTATGTAATATGAGAATTCTATTTTCTTTTTCATTAGACTTGTCAAGTCGTTTTTCAATGTGGTTGTATCATTTTATATTCCTACCAGCATGTTTGTCACCAGATCTAGAAAATTTTCGTTAGTCATTGTTTCTTTCAATATTCTGTCTTATTCTTCTCCTCTGCTTCTTGAACTTTGATAATATGAGTGTTAAACTTTCTAATACTGATCCTGGGAGCTCTTGGTTTTTTTTTTTTTTTTTTTTGGTTTTGTTTTCATTTTAGCTTTAATTTGTTTGGCTTTTTTTTTTGTTTATTTTTTCTTCCTTTAGATTAAATTACCATCTCTACCTTTTTTATGGAGATACTCATAAATATTTTTTGTTCCTTTAATTGAATTTTTCATTTCTGTCACTTTTAAAGCAATTTCTATTTTGCTATTTCTTGTTTTAAACTAATTTGTAATTGATATCTATTTTTTAAATGTACTTAGTACAAGGTCTACAGGGATTACAGAGTCTCACTATATAGATCAGACTCATAGTGACTGTCCTGTTTTTAGCCTCCTGAGAGCAGGGGATTACAGACACATGCCACCATGCCCAGTCTGAATCGTCATCTCAGCGTGCCCTGGAGGGCAGGACTGGCATAGCACATCAGGGATTGAACCCCAGCAGCTGTGCTCTGCCTAAGCAGGCGCTTTAGTCTGCTGAGCTATTTGGCTGGCCCTATAATTGATTTTTGAGACATTTTTAAAAAGCTATTTTAAAATTGTTAGATAATTCTAATATCTGTCCCATCTCAAAATCTCTGCTATATTCCTCAGTGTTGGCTTAGTCCTCTTTTCTCATTCTGGTGATGACGTTTTTGGTTTAGTAAGGCAATTGATTTTCTGTTATATCACAGGGATTTTAGTTAGGCTGCTTTGGGACTCTTGATACTATTTCCTTCTCTAACAGGTACTTAGATTTATTTTTTAAATTTTATTTATTCATTGACACAGAGTCTCACTATGCAGTTCAGACTCATAGTGATCCTCTTGTCTTAGCTTCCCCAGGCTGGGATTACAGGTGTGTGCCACCAGTCCCAGTTTTGGTGGTCAGCACAGTGGGCTCAGGGTTATGGAACTGGCAGGGCATGTGTTACTTGGGACTGAACTCAGGTCGTTGACAAGCTTGCCAGGCAGGTGCTTAAACCACTGAGCTATCTTGCTGACTGGTACTCAGATTTACTGTGTATGGTTTGATCTACTTTTGTGGGCTTTAGCATTCTCATGACAGTTTAGTTTTCAGAGCTCTTGTGATGCAGTCCTGTTCGGGTCTACTTCATCTTTTCATTTCCTGTGGGAAAAGGTACTGGATATCACAGTCACCTTTTGCAGGACAAGCAGTGCGGAGGAGGGAGCTAGCCTGGGTTTCTTTATGTCATTGAGTGGAGATTTAGAAGGTGGAAGGAGCTGCTTGCACTGTTCTATGGGGGAATCTCCCCACCAGCTGATGGGACAGTGCTGAGCTGGACCTGGCCTTCCTGAGGCTTTCCTGCTGGCACCCTTGCTGATGCATGACTGTCACTGGGGAGTGTGTTATAAAGAAAGTTTCCCCCAGGTCTATGCTGGGTCTTCCTCTACTGAGTCCTTGGCCAGAGAGAGTACACGTTGTATGTCTGCATGTTGGCAAATAGCAGGCCTCTCCAGCACCTTTTCTTCTGGCATATAGAGGTACAAAGAAAACTCAGCATTTCCTAATGTGATCTTTGCTTGAAGGCCTGGGAGATGGCTCAGTAGAATAAGTGCTTCCCTGGCAAGCGCAAGGGTCTGAGTTCAATCCCTGGTTCTGCTTGAGTTCTGTGATTCCTGGACTGTACATTGTCTTCTGTTTTTCAGGATCATATAATTATTGCCTATAGAATCATCTCTAGGGCATTTAATTGATTTAGATGAAGCAGGAAGGGAGAAGGGAATCTGGGCTGTCTTCCTCTAGAACCAAAGGTATGCATTCATTTTCTTACCATAAACATATGAACATGGGGTAGTGGGGAGGATTGTTGAGGGGATGGGCAGTGGTCAGCCACAGACAGTGAGGCTCCCTCAGCTAATTTGCATGCTATTGTATTTGCAGAAATGAATTTGTACTTTATGCATTTTTTGAAAGCTGAGGTTTTGGCTCAACACAATAAATATGAGACAGATTCTTGTTTATGTGTATAGTGAAAACATATATTCAATATCATATCTCATAATTTCATCTAAAATTAGTTCATCTGCTTGTCTACATTTAGTTTATTTTCAGTCCATCTGTTAAGGTTTTTCTTTTAGTGTCTCTTTTTTTCCCATAATTTAATTGATAAACAAATAGCAATGAGACAGTTTCAAATCAAACTGGTAGGACAGTTTCAATAATTAACATATTTGCAGCTGAGAAAAATGTGTATTCAGCTGTGTTTGGGTGGAGCACTCTGTAATGTCCACCAAGTCCATTTGTTTCAAGCTCTGGTTCAGTTCTGTCATTTCTTTGTTAAGTTTTTGTCTGGTTGACTTATCTTTTGGCGATAACGGGGTGTTAAGGTCTCCTGTTAAAATTATGCTATTGGATATTAGATTTTTCATGTCCATTAAGATTTGCTTTATATAGTTGGGTGCTCCCA
>NDGN011473579.1:0-23311 GCA_002564285.1 Tympanoctomys barrerae
ATGTCCATTTCCAATTTAATTAAGTGCCTTTCTTCAATCTAAGCCTTTTGGTTTGTATACGATTTGTTATATTTTACTTTATATTGTACTTTATTAATCAATGTTCCATGTTTGGCTCGTGGCTATGTTCCAAATTTTCTGAACAATCAAGAACACGAAAATTATAAATATTACACAACCTCACAGGGTAATAAAAATATATGCTGATAAGTCTTTAGTCCTCACCATATTATCCCAGGTATTTATTTCTTCTTTTGTTTCTGGCATTAATTTTTGAGAAAGGATACAATGGCTCCTTCATTTATTGTCTATTTTTTAGAATTCACTAAAACATATTTACCACCTAATTTTAAAGTTATACAAGTAATAATTAAGTATCCTGGAAGTGGTAATTTCAGGCCACAGATTTTCTAAACAGGTTTAATTTTCTAATTTTTAGTTGCTTTATGTAGTATTAGAATAAAAATGGTTACTATATAAAAATAACTTACTTTTACTCAAATATATGTAGGTGTAAAAACATAGCAGATAGATATATAACTTTCTAACATAAGGGGGTAAATAAAGAATATTTTTAAATAGGATTTCAAGGGCCAGTGAAATAGCTCAGTAGACTAAGTGCCTGCTTAGGCAAGTGCAGGGACCTACGTTGGGCATCCATCAGCAGCACCACACGCCCTCCCCATACCTCAGGTGTGCTGAGCCAGCCACAGAGTCCAGGCATGGTGGGGCACGCCTTTAGTCCCAGTGCTGGGGAGGCTGAAAACAGGAGGATCACTACGAGTACAAGCTGCATAGTGAGATCCTGTACAAAACATTAAAAATAAATATATAAACAAATATATAGGAAGTCATATCTGAGTTATCTAAATAGATTTTACCCTTCAGCTTGATTTATCTCCATTCAGTAGAAATTGTAAATGTTGGAAAATATAGTTTTGACTTGAATTATAAATTTGGACATCTTGAATAATGATATTAACTGAATAATTTATCCCATTACAATTGTCTTCATATTTTCCTAAAGGTTAAATGTCATAATATATCCTGTAGATCATATGAAAAGAAATAGAATGGCTTCTATAATACCTTGGTTAAGGGTAAAAATTCCACCCTGATCTCACCCATGCTCTTGTTCTGAGTAACTCATGCTACATTTATTTGTTTTATATGACTCATATTGAGAATTTTAATTCTTAGTAGATTAAAATGTCTTTATATCAAATTACTTTCCTTTATTTCTTTTCTCAAAAGCACCAAAAGGCATGAGATTATGTGAGGCTGGCCCTGAGAAGGTGACTTTTGGAGGCTTGTAGATCTTTAGGCAGTGAGACTGATGAAATTTACTTTTTATACAAATATTCATTAAGGCAACAAAAACAGCAAACTGATGTTATAGATTCTGCCTCTTGATTGTTTCTTTTTGTTTTCATTCACTTGTTTTCAGGGTTGAGAATAAAAAAGGTAACTACAGAAAACAGAGTGCATCATTCCAAGAAAAAAGTGATTTTAGCAATGGTTGAGAACAAAGAACTAAGATTTAGGACTTAGACTGGCTTCTCTGCCCAAACTTAGTCCCATTATGACTTTTAAGGACCACCTTTTGTTTGTGTAATTATACCTGAAGGATGAATTTTTAGAAGTGGAATTGCTGCATCAGGGAGTGGTACATATAAAAATGTCATTTCAGCTGTTAAACCCCATCTGAGCACAGGCCTTCTGAAATGAATGGATGTACTCATTTTCTGTACACTATAGGATACTAGGTAATATGAAAGATTATGACTTTGTGAGCTTGATAAGCAAAAGAAAAAGTGGCTACTCTGAATTTTACATCATATTTATTTATCATTAGTCTTGTATTATTTGAAAAATTAAAAAACAACAATCTCTATTAGTCACTTTCCCATTCCTAGGACAAAATACCCATCACACACTTACAGAAAGAGAAGTATATTTTTTCTCATAGGTTCAGTGGATTAGGCCCATGACCTGGGGCCATGTCAGAAATGTGTCAGGATGACACGGTAGGGGAAAGCTGCTCAGTTCACGGTTGCCAGAAATCAGGGAAAGGAGGGTCAAAGCCAAGAATGCACATTTCCAAGTCAGGCCCTTGCTGACCCTTTCCAGTCCAACCCCAGTTCCAAATGTGACAACTTTGGGGGACATTTGACATGTAAACCATGATGAAATCTAAGTAATTTTTCATAGTGCTTCTATATTTTGACCTAGAAGTTTTATGTAATAAACATTTGCAGACATAATGTACATAATGAATGGGATCTGCAGTGTTAGCCAACAATAACTAGAAATAGCTTTTTTGTGATAATATGTTTGAAATTTTGAATTGCCTTCATCAAAAATTAGCATCAAATCAAAGAGATAGCTTGGTGGTCTAAGCACTTGCATGGCAAATGCCAGGACCGGGGTTCAATTCCCAGTGCTGAATGCTGTGCCAGCCGCCAAAACTGGGCATGGTGGCACACACCTCTAATCCAAACACTGAGGACACTGAGACAGAAAGATTATTATGAGTCTAAACTACATATTGAGACCCTGTACCAAATTAATAAATAAATAAATAAAAGATTTTTAAAAGTTAAATCAGTTAAACACTGGCCAAATTCTATATGCATCTTATAAATTTGTGTCCAAGTACATTTATGTTTATATTTTACTTCAGTGTCATGCTTTTCTAAAAAATATGTAAGTGTGGCTGATATTGAAGCAATACATGAAGTGTTTGAAAATACAAGATTTTTGAAGAAATAATTAAAATGTAAATTTAATTTTAATGGCCATACACTTGTTTAAATAATATTTTCAAGAATTTTTTTTATAGAGCCAGCCAAATAGCTCAGCAGATTAAAGCACCTGCAAGCAGGTGCAGGGCTGGGGTTAGATCCCCAAGCCTGCTGTGCCAGCCCAGCCCCACCCCCAGGGCACACTGAGATGGCAGTTGAGATGCACGGTGGTGCCTGCCTATAATCCCAACTCTTGCCAGGCTGAAATCAGGAGGATCACTATGAGTCCAACCTATGTAGTGAGACCCTGTAGACCATGTACTAAATGCATTAAAAATAAATATATAAAGTGTTAAAGAATGTTTTCTCAGCTAAAACACTAGTTTCTGTGGCTTTTCAAATAAGAAATGAGACATCTGACATGAGCTTTCCCCAATGTACTTGATAAATGAGGTTACGTTTTGCAAAACCAAAATAAAATGAATGGGTTTTAAAGCTTCATATACAAGAAATAAAGCTATCATGAGTATTATTGAGATCTAATGGTCCTAACTCTTCTATCCAGACACTCCTGGCAATGCCTTCCCTGCTCAGCAGAGCCTTCTCCTGAAAAGGCAAGAGAGGCATTAGAAAAGACTAGGCCTGCTATATCTTCTCCAAGCCGTTTCTTTGTGAGGAACGCTATTGAGATGCTATAACAAGAGATAAGTTAGTCTATTGAATTCTGAAAAGCTCTGTAGGGTCTTACTGGGTGAGAATACTTAAGCATGTTTTGTTAAGAAAGTCAAGCTTAATCTAATTAAGACTAATAGAGGAAGTTGGGAATATTCATACTAAGTCAACTTTATATTAAACAGAATTCTAAATTATTCCTCATATGCACTGGTAGTTCTGGAATCTGGAAGTTCAAGTTTATTACTAAATATTAATAAAGCATGCTTTCCTCTGAATATCACTGCTGCTCACATCACTATATATAATTTTTCATTCACTTGGTTATGGAGAACATAATGCTATTCAATACATAAACAGAAATATGGAACTGATGACCTTCTTCATCCTAAACAGACAAGAAGAGGTTTGCTTCTCTTACTGTGGCAGGAAACCTTGGCCAAAAGAATTTGGTCTGTGGGGGGAATTAGCATGTCAGTGGAGCCTCAAAGCAGTAAAATGTAAAGAGAGGGAGGAGCCCTGTCTCCATAATGCTTTATTTAAAACATCAGGGTCTGGTGAGATAGCTCAACAGACCAACTGCCTCCTTAGGCAGTGCAGTGCTTGGGGTATGATCCCAAGACAATATGCTGCACCAACCCTGCCCTTTGGCTGGCTGAGCCAGCAACAGAGTCCAGGCGTGGTGGCACACACCTGTAATCCCAGTGCTGAGGAGGCTGAAAAGAAGAGTATCACTATGAGTCCAAGCTGTGTAGTGAGACCCTGTGCCAAATGAATAAATAAATACAATGCAATACAGTACAATACAATGCAATATAAAACAAAACAAAACAGGTTGAGGACCAGATTTGATCCATTATCTTTTCTGACCTCTACTGACCTCTTCTTCTGGTGCAATATCTCTAAATATAAGCCAAATCCAAGTCTGGTAAAAGAGAACTGGTAATTTATAACCAAATATGTAGAGTAAAATGATCTGGAAACTTCTTTCTGTCCTATTTTGAAGCACAGCATCTTGGGGGAATATTATTCTTCTCTGTTTGTTTGTTTGTTTGTTTATTTACCTGTTGTACTAGGAGTGCAACTGAGAGCCTTGTGCATTCCAGCAGGTGCTGTGCTGCCTCCCCAGCTTCTGGGGGATTTGAGAATTAACTGAAGAAGTAGGCTTGGTAAAGGCTACCTGCAGTCATTACTTTCCACAGCATTTAGCAACTTTAGAAATGTAGACACCACTGGTCCCTTAAAGTCTGTCTTACTATCTGTCCTTACTAATAAATCCCAAATTTATCTTGAGGGCTGGCCCCATACTTATCTAAGAACCTTGATTTCTCAAACTCCTTGAGTGTCATCAACATGTGATGCTCCTCTGCAAATAATTTTAGAGGCTAAATTTCTCTGAGTAGCTTTTAAAAATCCTGGATTTTTAAGATTAAGAAGAAAAAAGACTAGAATAAACATTTCCCTTAGCCCTCTATCTTGCTTCCTGTCTGGATTGCATTTTTGATCCTAACAATGTGACCTTGAAGATAAAGCCCTGGACTTAAACTGAGAGAGATTGAAAGTACAACACTGAACTGAAAACTCCATGGCACGCTTGGATATAATCCTTAGGAATAAAATAAGCCTTTATTGATTAAGCCCTGAAGACAAATATACATAGCCCAACTCAACATAATCCTTAATTTTGAAACATTATCTCTACTTATTAAGAGCAACAAGATCCAAAATTCTTGTTTATACTGGAGTCTAACTTTATTAATATCTTGTTTATGTTCCTTCCTCTAATTTCATAGTTTTTTAAAAGACTATTCAATTTCAGAACAACAGTGAGGTAGAACATGAAGGAGCTCTTTAAAACTCTTTCTCTGGACTAAAGAGTCTTGGTTTTCAGGTATTTCAGATTAAATATTGCTGAATACAATATTCTCAGTAGGCATTATCTGACCCTAAAGAGGGTTTTAAAGAGTAGGAGGATGAAGTGGCAACGGAAAGAACTCTTAGACATCAATATGTTAGATTGTATGAGATACTGAAATACAAAGAAAAAAATTTCTCTTAAAGAAACAGCTGGTTAGGCTCTCCTTATGAATTAAGCAGAAAGATGTGTTCATGAAGGAGGCACACAGCTGGGAGAGACCACCGTGGAGTAGGTACCACCTGTCAGATAAAGAGGGCCTTTTGACAGGAAGTAGATACTGTCGTCTTAGAAGGCCGATGTTTGCCTCAGGATTCCCTGAAGATCCGCTTTCTAAGTTCCTAATGTCTATGTGAAAACATTTCTTTCCTAAAACTTGCCCACAAGGAAACTCTTGTGATGTTTATAAATAAATAAATAAACAGAAATAAATTTCGAACAAAAATGTAGCCTTAACTATTCTCTCATCTCTAGGTTTTTTTTAAAATCTATTTTGTAGAGTCTCACTACACAACTTGGACTCATAGCAATCCTATTTTCAGCTTCCCCAGCACTGGGATTACAGTTGTGTGCCCCATGCCTGGTCTTAGTGCCTGCCACTGAGCTCTCTCACTGGTCCTCTCAACTCTATATTATACTTGAGAGCATTATTTTGGAGTCAAAGATTTATTTATTTATTTATTTATTTATTTATTTGCATTTTAGGAGAGGGTCTGCAGGATGTTCAGGGTCACACTACTATATTGGACTCATAATGATTAGCCTGTTTACAGCCTCAGAAGAGCTGGGATTACAGGCACAAGCCACCTTGCCCAGTCTCAAATGCTCTCTCAGCACACCCCCCGAGGGGGGGGGGGTGTCGGGGAGGGGGCGGCACCGCAGGCCCGGGAATTGAGCCCCTGACCCCTTTGCCTGCATGCAAACACTTTAATCTGCTGAGCTATTTGGCTGGCCCTAAAGTAAGAAATTAAAAAAATATATATTTGCACATGTTTTAGAAAGAATAATACTTTTAAGGATTAATGACAAGGAATTTATAATATAGATTATATATTAGACTATGAAGAATGTACGCAATAGTCAAATACTTTTCAGATTTTTTCCTAATGAAGTGATGATAATATATGAACTCCATTATACAAAGACAAGTATCTTGATTTTTTCTTTGTTTTCTCCCAAAATCTTTCCTTTAGTTGTCATATTGAATTTATTCTCCAACATCCTCTTGTAGGATCCTATATTGGTTGGTGAGTTATTCAAAACATCATTCATCACTGATTTTCTATTTGTTAATTATAAAAATGATGGATATTTTCAAAGCTGAACATAGTATCTGTAGATCATCTAAACACAGCGAGGGAGGTAAAAACCCTTTTGCTAGTATCTCCAAACTAGTCGCAAAAGCAGTTCCCACTTACTCCTCACCTTGGAATTCCAATGCAACATCTTTAATCATTTCACAGCAATGTTCACTCGATATTTTGATGTCGATACAGCACAGGTTAACTCATGTCAGATTACAAAAAGCGTTACAAAGGACGTACTAAGCTTACCTTTGGTGATACTACAGTATAGAAAATAAATAAATTGTACTATTAAAATATAACCATCCAAGCTTTGAACCAAAATTAACTTGGAGCCAGATTTTAATAGCTAGTGGATGGTAGGGTTGGGGCAATGTCCTTATACAAGATTTTCTGAATATTCTGCCTTGCCTGGGCCACATGAATTAAACACCAAGCCCAGAAAACCTTCTGAGTTGGTCCGATTTGCGTGGTAAAGTTATTCTTTCTTATCAGTCACATGTCAGAATTAGTCTAGAATTCCAAAGCTTCCACAAACTAACATTGAATAGTCATGTCTTCAGGTCTGTCTCTTTTCTGAACATTGGTTTTTTTAAGGGTTCGGAAATCAGCCTTCCAAAGAATATATTTGTCCTGGCTGACCAAGCATGGAAGGCTGAACATGAGCACCTGCGCAGAGTCTAGCCATTCATACTCTAGCTGGCCCATGTAGGAAGAATCTTCCAGGTCCTCTTGTAATATATTCAACTTAGCACATCTAAGAATAAGAGTTAAGATAAAGTGTGCCAAGCCAGAACCATTTCTGCTTAGCCTACTCATGGCATGAGTGGCCCTTGATACAGAAAATCACACTGAAGTGAATTCACCTGGAACACTCACTCCAGGGATGCTAGGGAACTCATCATTGTTCATAGCTTCAACTATAGCTTCTAGTATGAGACACCTTTACAAACATTTTAGTTCTTTTCACTATCTGTTCTTCTATTACTATTACATGAAAGATAATATCATCCAAGAAAAACACAAGGGGAAAATAAGAAAAGTCCCATTTCAACATGGAAAGGTCTGGAAATTATGAAAACTTTCTATAAACTTAATTGTTGTCTATACTTTGATTATACTGTCATTTAAATTGTTCTGGATTATCGTGATTAATTTATAAATATTTCCTGCCTCATTTCACAAAAACATTGCCAAACAAAAGCAATATTTTAGAAATAGACTTATTTTCACAGAATGAAACTATTTGAAATACGTAGGATTCTATCTAAACTCATCTGTTTTCCTCACTCATAAAAGAACAGTCATTCTTTTTTCAATTTGCTGTTCTTTTTGTCTCTTGTTTGATGTGAAACAAGTCATTTAATCTATATGTTTACTTCTTCATTTTTAAAATGAGGTTAAAAATTTTGACCTTTCGCCTGAAGGTTTTACTCTGCAGTAAATAATAACATTAATGCTTGCAAATTACCCTGAGGCCTGTGGACGAACAGTGCAGAGTGAAAGGAATTACTCTATTTCAAAAAGGAAAAAAATAGATACACTTGAGTAGAATCATTTCACATGTGAGTTCTTGTTCAGTGAATAGAGAGTGCTTACTGGAGTGGAAGATATTCACACACATGTTTAGACTGGTGAGCATTAATGTTGAGAGTATTGTTATTCTAAACACAAGGCAACTTCCTGATCTGATCAATTTGCTTCTTCATTTACTTATTCACAGCTGAATTCCACTTGGAATACATGAGCCAAGCACTATTGCTGGCAGGTAGGAAAACAAAGATTGCTTAGCTTGTGCTTTTAAAATGAACTCCCCACAAATTAAATTCCAAATATTTCACAAATGTATTTCAGCAAATACATTTTACAATGCCTGTAACTTTTATACATACCACTTGTTCCTGAGGAAAAAGATCAAATACATTATGAAAGTTGGATCAGCTCTGCAGACTAAGTGATCTTTTTATTTTGGTGTCCTCAGTCCTCTACTGCATTGCCTTTGAGCTGGGAAAAGAGCATGGCCAGGTATTCATTCTCTAGAATATGAAGATCATCTGATTTGCTATTTTTCTTTCAAGTTCCTTTAAAAAAATAAACAGAAGAACACGAAATAGAAATCTAGACAAGTTTTTCTCTCCATATCCTTATACTTCTCTGTAACAAATACTACCTGTTCTGTTTTTGCCCTCTTTCCTAATTGAGATCTGAGCTGGCCAAGTTCTTTAAACTGAGTATGATCTGGTCTTGTAACTGTAGAAGTAAATCTAAGTAAAATAGGAAGTCTGTGTTCGTTTACTGTGGTAACTAAAATCTTAACTTGCTCTTTACAATTTGGGAGACTCATAGAATAATCTACAAATGAGTGAGAAAAGATTTTAATATCACAACTCGAAACCATTCTTCAATACTGAGTCAACTGTGGTACACTTCAAAACTGTTCACAGCTCTCAAATACGTAGCCACTGGAGTGGTTTAGCCACTTAATGCTTTACTCAAAGCATCACTCAGGCACCACATTTAGGTGCTGATCATCCTGAATGATGCTGAGAACATGTCGTCTCAGCCACTCATTTCTTGTTCGAAGGAGATATATTTCTGCATATGTTTATTTCTTTTGTACTGACTTTTTATTTCTGCATCTGTTTATTATTTTTATTTTATTTTCTATGTATTTAGTACAGGGTTTTCAGGGCCTCACTACCTATATCAGACTCATAGTGATTCTCCTGTTTTCAGCCTCCCAGCACTGGTATTACAGGCATGTGCCACCACACCCACTCTTAGTCACCCTTTCAGCATGCTCCAGGGGTCAGGCCAGCATGGTATATGAGGGATGAAATCCTGGCCACTGCAGTTTATTATTTTTAAAGAGAACAAGAAACAGTAAAAAAAAAAATATTAGAAGTGATACAGAATTTCACTAAGAAAAAATGATAGGAATTCAACAATGGTGTCATACTGCATATTGTTGTGTTCAAAATAATTGTTCAGGTTATCAGATATAAATGTGCAAAATTGGTCAAAAACTTATAGAAGGAAGATAAATATTTAAGTATTAACTCTCCTTTCAAGTTAAAATGTCATACTCACCTTTGATGTTTGTTTCTAGTGCAATCTAATAATAAGTTCCATTGTCTTCTACTAATCTGTTTATTTATTTATTTATTTATTTATTTTGCAGTACTGGGTATTAAATTGATGACCTTGCACTTCTCAGGCAGGTACTTATGTCGCTGAACTATCTCCCCAGCCCTGTGTTTGTTTTAATTGTAAAAAATGATCTATAATTTTGTGCTACAAGCTATAAGAACTCTTACATAAGTACATTAGACATTTTTTTATATTTCTAAAAGATTCAGTGTTATTCTTTGACAATGTAAAATGGATACAATTGAAGCTGAAGAGGAAAGAAGTGCCAAAAATCTGCAAAAGTAAAAAACTGAAGAAGGGAGAAATGTTAGCATGTAAGAGAAGAAAGTCTCTTATAGGGCAGAAAGAGAAAAAAGACACCTGCTTATTGTCAGCTACTTATAAAACAAAAATGATAGGACCAGCAAAAAAAAATAAGTGAAACAAAATATTCCAGTAGTGGTCAATGAATGTAATAATTCTAAGAGTGTTGTTGATAGAATCGATCAACATCTAAAAAGCTATCCTGAAATCAAAAGGTAAGGAAAAATAATTTTATAAGAATTTATGCACCATTCGACCAAACAATATGGAACTTATTGGCTATTTATTCAAACCAAGCGGGCCAGGAGTCTTTCACAATTTCAATTAGGTCTAATAAACCAAATAACTGAAAAATATGGGTTAGCAAGATTCCAACCAAGATGTCCATCATCATCATCTTTAGCATTACATTCATTTGGTAGACATTGTACTGAAATTATACCACCCACAGAAAGAAAGGAAAGCCCAATATGACAGTGTAAAGTCTGTTGTTCCAAGAAAGATAATAATGCAAAAAGAATTCAGAAATAAATCAGATACTATTGCCCATATGGTTATATTGTGCTGTATATATTGAGTATTTTAAGACACAATATACAGAAAAATTATTGAAGAAATGTAGTAAAATTGTCATTTTTATCTTTCATCTTGTATTATTTTATAAAAATTAATGAAAAATGAAAATTTTCTTTACCTTGTATTTAAATAGGTGTGCTGGTAAGTGGTTAATATACATTTTCTACTGTAACAGTTATGTTTCAACTGTACATTTTATTAAACGTAATAAAGGCTATTTTAATGCTAAGGAGATAACCCTTTGAGGATAATAATTATACCTAGAGACAGAATTCAAGTAAAATTTCTCAAAGGAAAATTTAGAAAAAACAATATTTTAATCTTAAATTTATAAATTAACTCAATATTAATTAACAAATTACTTTTGGAGAAATTACAAATGTTTCCATCAAACATGTAAAATTTTGATAACATATATATATATATATATACACACATATCTATCTAACTATATGCATATATCAATAGATAACCTTAAATTCATAGGTTCAAATGTAAAATTTGGCAAGGTGATTAAATAACAGCATTCTTCCTCTCACTGACTTCTTTAGATAAATATGTACCTATTCAAACCCTCACTGGCACTTTAAACTTGTCTGTCATGGTTCCTGAAGAATCTGAGAATCTAATCATTCCCTATATCTCTAAGTAATTATGTTTCATACTTACTGAGCATTTGCATTATTTGAGGATCTTGCTGAGTACATTTTTACCCCAACTTAACTAAGAATCTCACAAACTCCACAAAGTAAATACTGACGTTTTGGCAAGTTACAAATGTGTAAACTAAGCTTACAGTTAATGGAGTAGCTTTTCTCAAGTCTCAAACCTAATGAGTAACACAGACATGATACAAACTCAGCTCAGCCCATTCTGAATTCTTTTCTTAACGCCTGCACTGTGAAATCTACAGTAAAATTCTCTGTGGATATAACACATTGCGTTATTTTCACTATCCTTAGGTTCTTTAGTGTCTTCCTGACTCTTCCCCCAGACTTCAAGCTCCTACTTACAATAACATTTACCTAGAATTTGTACTAATGTGCAAATGCTTGTTATGGTGGTCATCATCAAAAATCAGCTTGCATATTACCATCTGTAATCTCTACCTCTTCACTCAGTCATGAACACTATAAGAATATATAGTTCGCCATGTCAATAAAAGAGAATAAATCCAGCAGTATCTTAACTTTGTGATTATCACACATTTTTTGTATCATATACTCCTAAGATTGACTACTACTTTTCGTGATAGATTGCACTCAGATGAAGTTCTTCATGTTGATGGTGAAAACAGTTTTATCATCCTGCTGAGTGCCTTCTGACAATATTAGAAGACACATAAGTAGAGTTTTGCATGTGCCAGGGTATTAGACACTGAGCCTGCTGATGCCCAGTGGGTAAGTAAAATCAGGATGAAGTTTAAGGTTAGCACCTCTGCCTTCATTTTTGTATCTGTCTCTTCTATTACCTTAAAACTTTGGGTGAGTTCCTTGTTCATCTCTGTATGTAGGCATATTAATCATTTAAGGAATGTCTGTCTCAAGAATAGTAGTGCAAAGTTTACTAGCTTTAAATTTGTGTAGTATAACTCTTCCTCCTCCAAGATTAATGGCATAAAGAAATCAAAAACTAACATCTGGCTTGCTAGGGACATCGTTTTTCACCTTATAATGTCTAAATCCAGATCCCCTACTGTGGTGCCTAAAGATTTCAGGGTAATGTCATGAATATGAAGTCACTTTTAATTCTAGGAAAGGGAGAGCTTCACAGACCACCTCATCATAGGTCCAGTCCTCAGGCAGAAGAAATTAACCCATGATGGTTAAGGAAGTCAAACCCCTACACGAGAGATGTTGCTGTTCCAGGATGACAACTACATTGTCCCCTTCGCAATGACTGCTTTCCCAGAACCTCGCAGAACAAGTCTAGAATGGGACAGATCTTGAACCTCTTTGCCTGCTCTCCTGCCCTACCTATGTATTGTGCTCAATGAAACCCTCTTCCTGCCCCATCCCACTGCTCATCTCTGTGACTGATATTTTGAGATGAATGGTTAAGATCTCTGAAGCCAGGTCTTTTGCCCTAACTCTCTTTTGGCATAAATGTACAAATAAACTGAATTTTTCCTCTCTAAGTCAGCATATATAAAGCCAGAAGGTTGCCTGACTGACTATGGAATTGCAGAATTCTATCTACTTTGGAAATTACTCAGGGCCTGATGATCACTAGCAAAAGTATGTAGTATACAAAAATAATTTCTTTGTATTTGGCAGACATTAAATTTCCTGGGTAGATTTAATAATATATATTATATACCTTAGAAATTATTTAGAAATAGAGCTTTTAAAATACAATTTTGTGCATCTATCAGGAACAGATTTTATAATTATTTTCAAAAATAATCAAGCATGTACCTTCAGTTTAATTGGTATCAGTCTTCATATGCCCTGACATGTCCATAATCAGTGAATCTGTTCTCTGTGACATAAAGGTAGTTCTCAATGGGTACTAGCAAAATCAAGATGTGAAGGGGGATATAAAGTGAAAATACATCTTTCCAATATTAAAAAGAGCATTCTTTTAGCCCTAATAGAATTCTAATAGAATGGCTCTTGTTTTCACTTTGTTTAAATTTCCATCTCTGAACCTTAAAGCCATCACACTTAATTCATTATGTCAACAAATTCTACTGAGGAAATGACAACTTGAAATTTTTATAGTTGCTCATATCTTGCTCTTTTCTATAAAAAGCAACAAAGATCAATATTTTCTAGAGGTCATTTTTGATAAAGTTTATAAAAAAGTATTTTGAATAATTTTTTGAAAAGGTAATATACATGATATTTGTTTATACTTACAAGTTAAAGGCAGTCTCTATGGAATAAAAATTCTATAACAGTTCTATTACAGACAACACAAAGGACAGCATGAGGTTTAATCTCACCATGTATTTGAAACTTGGGTCATAATACAAAAAGAGACTTGAAAATATTCCCACTTATAAATGACAAAATGGGCCAGTGAGACAGCACAGCAGACTAAGCACCTGCTTAGGCAAGCTTAGGGGTTGGGGTTCAATCCCCAGCACCAAGTGCCATGCCTGGCCAGCCTCTGGCCCCACCATGCTGGCCACTGAGACCCGGCATGGAGGCACACACTTGTAATCCAGTGGTGGGGAGGCTGAAAACAGGAGGATCACTAGGAGTCTGAGTTGTGTAGTGAGACCCTATAGTAATAAATATAACTGTAAATTTAGATAGCTGTCAGATTTTAGTTCTTCTAATATATTATTGTGGTCAACCTAATTAAGAGTTTGCTAAATGAGAAAATAATGAAACATAAGTAATGAAAAGTTTATAAGTGTTTATTGCAAAAGGGTCTCTTCTTTACCTGTTTAGATCCCTTATCATTGTCTGGCTTAGAGAATGTATTTGCAGAAATGACTACCACAAATACTTAAGAATACTGGATAAGTTGTCTTAAATTCTATTAATAGCTTTTGGTGTTGTAAGAATAAGCAGGACAGTTGCAGATGTCTAAACCAAGAAAACTTAAAATTCAGACGTTGAATCTCTCACTGAGAACACGGAAAGTCATAGCAAATGTCACTCCTCATCATAAGAAGAACAAGTTAGATACTCTTAAGAAATCTAAATTTCAGCCAATGAGATAGCTTAGCAGACTAAAGCGCCTGCTTAGCCAAGCTTAGGCAAATGCAGGGAATGCAGTTCAGCCCTGGACACCACATTGCATGCCAGCCAGCCCCCAGGGTGGGCTGAGCCGGCCAGAGTCTGGGCATAGTGGCATATACCTGTAATCTCAGCACTTGGGAGGGTGTAAGCAGGAGAATCACCACAAGTCTGAAGTGCCTGGTGAGACCCTGCAACCATATATATATATATATATATATATATATATATATAACATATTATAATATACAATATTCATAAATAAATAGTATATAATATAAACATATATAATAATATGTAATATTTACAAATAAATAATATATATCATATGAATACATATATACATATAATATTATATCTATATATATATACATATATATAAATAAATTTTATCAGTCCCATCAGAAAGCTGAGGTTGCAATACTACTTAATGAAATCAAAGGCCGACCATATGCATGTATCAAAGGCACCATCACAAAAGGAGCTTGCAAGCATCTATCCACCCTTCCCCATGGACCTCACTGAATGTTTATGACATGTCCTTCAAGCAGAGGAGAACAAAAAACATTCACTTGTAGTGAAGGCAGAGGTACTTCCCTAAGTTCAAAGATGAATGAGGGAAATACTTTGTTATTCCAGACTTCAGGTGAACTTAAGGAAAAGAGGTTTTGTCATTTAAGCAGGGCCAGGAAAGACCTCATTCACCCAAAAGCAAGCAGAGAGGGGGTAACTTACAACTGATCAAGGTCCAGTAGTGTTGAGAAGACCCATCCCAAGAGCTATAGGTGCATCACTCCTGAGTGTGAACTAAGAGAATGAAGACATCTTCCTGTGATTTAGATTCTAAGAGTGAAATAGAAGCTCATTAGCCTCGGTGAGAGAGATGAATTTCATTTTCATTCTAAACCTTGAATAGAATAGCAAGGAAAGTTCCATTTGCAGCTTTTACTCTAAAATATTTATGAACCATGAGAGAGATCATTTGAGACTATGGGAAATTCTGAACTTTTCAATGAATGGGAATAAGTGGTATACCTTAGGGAAAAGTGAAGAATTCAGGATCAATCCCATTAAGGTATAGATATGTAAGAGCCTCTGTGAAAATCAGTACAAGGCAAGGAAATGAACACAGAGAGAGATGTTGCCAAGGAGGTATTTATCAAAGCTGTTTTCTGAGTGACACTGCAAAGTGAGGAGGTACAGTAACAGCCACCTAGAAAGTCATAAGCTGATAAAGAGGCAGGATACATTCTACAAAGAAGAGTTAGCTAAACTAGAGAAGAGATCAGGGTTCTACAAGTCCCCACTACACAGTGGGAGAAAACTGAGATACTGAAAGCAGAGTTCAACCAGGGAATTTTATCGAATCTGTTCTGCTGCACAGGCCCATTTCTCCAGGTTTATCTCTGAAAATCCCACCAAACCTTCTGAAGCTTGGCTCCCATCAACCAATGCATGCAGTCCCCAACAAAGCATGCTTGAGCAGGGAGGATGGGTTCAGCTCTTCAAATCAATCCCTTCACTATTAATTCCTCAGGTGAAACAGATTTGTTCCTTGGTTTCTAAAAAATAAGAAGCCATAAAAGATTAACTTGAAAAAGAAGCACTGGAGAAGACATTTAACAGAAACATATCATATATCAGTGACAATTTGAAATGCAAAAACCTACATCAGAGACACTTGGTATTTGAAAATCCCACTCATGATAATAAAAAGAAAAGAGCACTCTCTCCTTCTTTTTGTACTTTCCATAAACCTGTTTTCAACTGATGCTAAAATCTTCCTCTTTCAGCCAAGCAAAAGAAGGACTGAGTAAAGAAAGGATTGAGCAAAATACAGAAATCTCAGGACACGTTATGGGCAGAATATTTTAGGCTGCTGCATGTTGGTTTTATCTCATTTTCTCCTCCTTTTTGTCTTCTTAAACTTTCTTTCTTGTTTACTGGGAGGTTATGGCTCGGATACGACCTAAGGGCATTGTACTACTGAGCTGCATCCCCGGTTCTTCTTGTTTTATTTGTTTTGAGACAGGATCTCAATACCTCACTTGCTTGTTTCAAATTTGTGATCTTCTGGCCACACCCCACCACATCTTTCTTCTTTTGATTGCATGAGTTATTTCATTTGACTTATTACAGTATTTATTTAATTATAAAGACCAAAATTACAAATATACTTTCTTCATGGAATAGCATTTATAGTTGCGAGGAATTTACTAACGTAAGCATGAATTTGGCTGGACCTATTCTTCTCTATCATGAATACAATCATCTTTACTTTCTTAGAAATAATGATTATATTTTCTGGTTAAGGTTGACATTGTGTAAAACTACAAAACTAAATTTAAAATCATTCACCCTTTAGGGAACAGTAAGGCCCTCACACACAGAGAACCGCACAGAGTAACAAAAAGCAGCTGGTTGCTGGTAGTGGAGAGTCAAGAGCACTAAAAAAGATGCCTCTACCCTTCAGCATTCATGGCGAATGAGGACACAGCCTACAAAAATCTGAAATCAGACACACTGAGCAAAAGAAAAAGTCTCACAGCATATATTCAGCAACTTCTTATCAGGTACAATATAATAGCAATCTATTTCTTGAATGAAAAATGAACACCGTAGGAAAGCACTTCTCCTGCGCAGGCATACAGTATAAGGCTAAACCCCAGGCAGTGTTCTCACATAAACACACTGTTTGAAGGTTGTGGAGCTGTGTTAGCCAGCTTGCCCTTCGCTCAACAAAACACCTGACACCTACAACTTGATAGTAGAGGTTTATTTGGTTCATGGTTCAGGGGATTCAGTTTATGATTGGTTGATTGGCTCCCTGGCAGAAACATAATGGCAGAGAATGGGCCAGATCAAAGATGTGGCTCAGACAGTGGCCAAAGGATCATATATACTCACAGAATTCCTCAAGCCAAATTGACAGAAACAAAAAGAAGGCACAAATTACAAATTATAGTTGAAGAATGTAACATTTTTTATTCAGTCACTGACAAAACAAGTGGACAAACAATCATGTTGGGCAATAAAGGCTTCCACAAAAACTGTTAACTAACCCCATATTTTGCATTTGTAAAATTCTAAATAAAATAAAAGCAGATTAAGAAGTATTTATTACCAGTGCACATAGTCTCTTGCCAAGGTAGACCATATGGCTAGCCATGATTAAGCATACCTTAATAGCTGTCTAATAATTCAGGGTGCACCCTCCTACCACATTTATCTTAAATTATAAATAGCAACATGAGATACCTAGAAAATCAATGCAAGTACCTCTCAGCTTCCAAAACTGGTAGAAATAAATATTTAGTCTGTGGCATTTTATTATTCATTTCTGAAATGACTACAGCAAGACATCCATCATGGTGCATGCCTGCAGTCCAAGCATTGGGGAAGCAGAGGCAGGAAATAAAGTCAAGGCCAGCCTGGGTTACACTGATAGTCAAAGCTTGCTTGAATTATATAATGGAACCCTGTCTCAAAAAAGTACCAGAAGCTGAAAAAATAAAAGAAAAAGAAGAAAATAAGAATGAAATGACTAAAGAGGGGTAAACTAAAACACAAAATTAACAGGAAAAAATAATAATAAGCAAATCCCTCATGAATAATGATGCAAAATTCATAACAAATCATATCTATTAATACTTGGAAATGATAACAATGGCACAGTAGTACTTAATCCTATGCAAGCAAAGCTTCCACCAGTGGAAGTTAGTTATGATAGGAACAGGCAAGAAAAAAATGAGACAATCCCTTTTAAAAGATACAAAACTGGATTTAAAAATATAAGCCTTGTATGCTTCTACTTTTCTCATCAAAAGATGGGAATTCAAAGGATTGTATTAATATTCCTTGTAGTGATGGTTTAGAGGGGAAGTGTCCTCCAAAGGCTTGATGTGGTCATAGTTGGGGGTTTTAGAAGTGATTGAATTATGAGGACTATATGGCCACCTTGCTGCTGCTGGTGGAATCCATGCAGAGGAGCGGTAGGCCGCTGGGGGTAGAGCCTGGAAGGATATGTGCCCACTCTGGCTTGCCCCTCTCACTCTGCTTTGTGACCACCATGGTGTGAGATGCTTCCTCCACCAACCCCTTCTGCTTGGAGCCAGCTAAGTTTGGACCAAACCCTTTAACTGCTGTGGACCAAAATAAACCCCTCCTCCTTTTAATTGTGACGTCAGGTATTGGGTCTCGGCAGCAGCAGAAGGACTGAGACACCTGTCATCTGCGTTCAATATGCAGACTATGAAAAAGAGGAAACATCTTTCCTTGCCATCACCTGCTTTGTACAATAACGTATTTGCTTTCCTAATATCTTTGTAAAAAACCTACAGTTATTAAGTAGCCATTTTCTTAAATGTGTATGTTATAAACAGTTCTCAGTAAAAAATTGATCAACTACATGCTCTTAAAAATTTTTTTTCTCTTTTATTTATTTTGGTATTTATGGTAAAGGTGACTGCTTAAATAAATGAGTTAAATAAATGGGTTCCTTATTCTTGGTAACATGATGTTACTCTAAAATCTATTCTATTTTGTGCTTATATAACTGTCTAGCTTTCTTTTGAATTGTGTTTCGTGGTATACAAATTTATTTTATTTTAAAGGTGTATTTGTAGTTATTATAGAGTTGAATTATGTATTGTAAAAGCTTACTTTCGAACTGACACATAATTGGGCCAGCCAAATAGTTCAGAGGATTAAGGTGTCTGCAAACAGGCATACTGTCTGGGAGGCGATACCAGGGCCTGCAGTGCCCGCCTCGCCCCCTCGGTGTGCTGAGACAGCAATTGAGACTGGGCATGGCAGCACACACCTGTAATCCCAGCTCTTGGGAGACTGTAAATAGGCAGATCACGAGTCCAATCCAGTAGTGAGACCCTGAACACCCTGTAGACCCTTAACTAAAATATAGGGGGAAAAGCCTACAATGGACACATAATAAATTAAACATTAAATATATCATTAGACTACCATGGCAATGTTCCAAACAAGCTATAAATATCCATATCCTCACACATTAATAATTTCTTTTTTTTCTTTAATACTAGGTATTGAACTTAAAGGCTTCATAATGAACTATACTAGCAACTCTTTCTAAAATTTAATTTTGAAGCAAGTTCTGACTAAATTGTCCAAATTGGACACAAAATTGCTATGCTTACTTCAGGCTTGGATTATTGGTACTCTCCACCACACCCAGCTTATTTTCTTTAAAATAAAAAAAAAAACTTTAACATTCTTTCTTCCAGCTTTTCAAAATAGACAGACATTATTTTCATCTCTAGTAATCCCATTGGGCAGTAACACACAGAGTTTCTTATTCATTCATACTGTACCTTAGGTCCCACTGATAAACCTCTCCCTGGGATCTCAGCCCCAGGTCTCCCCTGACCCTAGAAACTACTCTCCTTTCAACTTCTATGACTTCTGCTATGTGAGATTCCACATATGAGCCAGCCTGTCTTACACATGTCTCTCTGCCTCGGTTAATACATCCAGTTCTACTGATGTTGTTGAAAGAGATATGATTTCAAACCCAAGGTTTTGTGCCCTCCAGCCCAGAATATCAAACTTATTTTCTACCTTCTTTTGGGTTGAATCAATGTAATGATTTCCTTTTACCCCCCCCCTTTTTTGGTCTTATTTCCATACACATTTTATTTTTATCATTTTCATGGTGATTATAGAGTTTATAATGCTTTTTAAACTTAGCAGAGTACCCTACATTTTATTACAATCCTTCATGTAGAGTATACAAATACACATTCAAGAGATGCAAATTAAAATAACACTCAGATTGTATCTCACCCCAAAAAGAAAGACTGTAATCAAGAAACCTACCAATAAATGTTTGTAGGGATGTGAGGAAAAAGCAACCCTTCTCTACTGTTGGTGTGAGTGTAGACTGGACGTATACACTGTGGAAATCAGTGTGGAGATTCCTTAAAAACAAAACCATAGGTTACACTTAACCCAGTTATTCCTCTTCTTGGTATTTCCCAATAGAATGAAGAGCATCATGACATAGTGATACATGCACATCCACGTTTATAGTGGCACGGGTTGTAAAAGATGAGTCTTGGAAACAGCCCAAATGATCATGAACTGGGGAATGAATACAGAAACTGTGTTATTTCCTCCCATAATAGAATACTGCTCAGCCATAAAGAAGGATAAACGTTGGACATTTTTAGTTAACGGATACACCTTGAGACTATACTCTTAAGTGAAATAAATTGTACACAAATTTGTGAATATTACATGATTTCTCTGGTGTAAGAAACCAAAAGTGTAAATAAGGACCAAAATGTACAATAGCTATGACCAAAAAGGATGAAAATGTGCAAATGGGAAGAAAAAATGGAGAAGTGATAGGGGAATAGGAAGAAGTAAAAGACAAAAATCAGAAAAAAGAAAACATGGAAAAAAAACTATGAATAAGAAGGGGAAGAAGTGTTAAAGGGTCAAGGGAGAAATGAGAAAAATTAAGAATCAAGATATATCATGTATAAATCCCCTATGAAAAATGTGATCATTATATATACCTAAAATATACCAATGAACTTTTTTTTTTAATGCATTTTGTACACGGTCTACAGGGTCTACAGGGTCTCACTACTACAAATTGGAGTCGGAGTGATTCTTCTGTTTTCAGCCTCCCAAGTGCTGGGATTAAGGGTGTGCACCACCATGTCCAGTCTGGATCACCACTTCAGCGTACTCCGGGGGCAGCGGCAGGACCAGCACTGCAGCTGGGGATTGAATCCTGGCTGTTACACTCCACTTAAGTGGGTGCTGTAGTCTACTGAGCCATCCAGCTGACTCAAACAAGTACTTTTTTTTGTGAAAAGTAGACTTTAAAGCAATTCTTACCACATGGAAGGAAATTGCAAGGAAAGGCAGGGTGGGAAATATAGCCCAGTGCCACAACGCTTCCCTGGCAAGTGTGAGGCCATGAGTTCAATTCCTAGTATCAAAGAAAGAAACAAATTCATGTGATTTCAAATTGTCTGATAGATAGTACATCAACCAATTTACACTGGAAACATATAGAAGATCAATTTGTAAATACAATTATACAGTGGCATAGTTTATTTAGTAGAGTCATTGGAAATATATTCTAAACATTCCTCATAGATCTCAGACATTTATTCAAAATAAGTGGTACTAGAAAATAAAACTGAGAAGACGGAAGTAGGATTTAATAGGAAATTAATCTTCTGTTTTGGGGACAGATGCATAACAACATGCACTGTAACTTATAGAATTGATGTTAAGCCAATTTAGTTCATATATTCTGATTAATAGTAGTGATCATTGTATAGTCTCTAAACAACTACTTTGAAAACAAATACATGCAATATAACCATTGTTGAATTCCTATCATTTTGTTTAGTAGATTCTGTATCATTTCTAATGCTTTTATACTATTTTTACTCTCTTTAAAAATGAAAAAAAAATTAAAATTAAAAATTAAACTAGAAGCCAGGTAAAACAAGCAAAAAGAGTACACTGTCAGTTTTCTTTTTTAGTACTTAATGTCATTAGGGCCTTTCACTTCATAAATCACACAACAGTTAATGTCTCTGTTTAAGTAAGACTTATAAGGGGCCAGCCAAATAGCTCAGTGGATTAAAGAGCCTGCAAGCAGAAGCAGGGGCTGGGGATTCGATCCCCAGGCCTGTGGTGCCGCCCCACCCCCGGGGCTCAATGAGACAGCAATTGAGACTGGCCTGGTGGTGCTCCCCTGTAATCCAAGCTCTTGGGAGGCTGCAAACAGGTGGATCACTATGAGTCTGATCTAATAGTGAGAACCTGAACACCCTGTAGACCCCTCCCGAAAATAAAAAAGTAAGACATATATTGCCATAGTTGAAGGCATTTATCCTTTAGCTAGGACTGCTTCCCTTTTCATCTTTTCTGTGAACATATGTTTATCAGGTGTTAATTTTAGTTCATGATATCTATTAGCATTTCTTTTCATGCATGTGTACAGGTGATAATTATTTTTGGCTTTTGCATACCTGAGAATGTCTTTCTATGTCTTTTAGATATAGTAGGACAGGATTTTTACATAATTTTAGAAATATTGCTATATTCTAATGTGTTTTGTATTTACACAACAGTGTAGAATTTGGTGACATGATTCAGCTAAGTTACTAGAAATCCTCTTAAATCACTTGAATTTACCTCTTGTTAGTTGAATTCAAATTAATAGTCAAGGGTTGATTAAGTATTCACCAACAAAGTAGTCTTCCTTGAATTCACTACTTCATATCCTTTGAGTTTATCCAATTTTGATGGTCAGAAAAGTTCTGTACTTGCCTTACGTATACTCCAGAGATAGTTTTCTTTAATCATTTCACATTTTTTTCTATCCTAGAATAATTTCTTTACACAGTTACATTGATCCATACACTGAGACCTTAAAACAGATGTCTGAATGTTTCTCTGCATGCAAAGTTGAACACTCAGGACTGACTAAGGCAAATCTTTCCAGATGTCTTGGAAAAATCTCTTTTCCCAAATTTCTGTATTCCTTTAAAATGTTTTAACTTTGCTAATTCCTTCAAAATAACAAATTTGCTGACTATTCCCATGTGCTTCCATCATATGTTGTGTGTACACTGTTAAGAAATTTGCTACTACCTTAAGTACACTTTTACTTCTGTATCTACTTGGAGGAGGAAATAAATGATTTGTACACTGTGTGCACCTCAGTAGGTTACACAAGAATTAGTAGTATTTGTTGTTTGATATATGAGACTGAATACTTCATCACTTTTGTAACTAAGAAAAAGAAGTACAGATCTAGAGTCAGGCAGAACAATGGAAAAATCACATAAACTCCAAAGTTTTAAAAATGATGCAAATAATGAGTCAGACTCATCCACATGGCTGACACTGACAAAGGTTCTACAGTCTGAGGTACAGGATCTCAGGATA
>NDGN011473582.1:0-19839 GCA_002564285.1 Tympanoctomys barrerae
TGTTCTAATGGTGTTTGTAAATAGGATATCATGTCCGCATCTTATACAGCAATTAACCACTAGAAAGAATGTAGGCAACGTGTTAATTATTGAAACTGTCCTACCAATTTGATTTGAAAAAAAAATAAAAAATAAAAAATAAATCAGGAGCTTTTATACAATGAGTTTCTCCCTAGTAGAGTGATTTTAACCTGTGCTGGGTAAATTTAAGAGCTATGAGGACAAATCAGAGACATATATGAAGAGAAATATAGTTGAAACAAGGTTGGAGCACAAAGGATGATCACCCAAGCTTTGGGAAATTAGAGAGGGCACGAGAGAAAGAATGCAGGAAGAAGCAAGAGATTATTGAAGCAAATCATAAAGACTAGAGACAGTGTTTTCTCATATGAAGATATGTAGTCAACAGAAATAGTTGAAGACAGGAAAAGGACAAACAGAACAAAAGTATATTTATAAATCTAAAAAAGAGTGGTTGAGGAGATAGCTTAGTGATCTTAGCACCTACCTAGCAAGCTGAAGGACCAGAATTTGATCTCTGGTACCACATGTGGTGCTTCCCCCCGAACACTAGTTGCAGCATGCCAGCTTCTGAAATCAGACATGGTGATGTACACCTGTAATCCCAGTGATCAGGAGGCTGAGACAGGAGGATCACCATGAGTCTGAACTACATGGTAAGAGCCTGTATTAAATAAGTAAATAAATAAATAAATATTTTTTTAATCCCAACTAGATAATAAAAGGAAAATGATGCACACAAACAAACAAAAAAAAAAACCACTTAAATACAATTCTTCTGATGTCCCCTGTTCTGCAGTAGTGTCCAAATCAGAGCCCCACCCAGCCTGCAATAAATAAGATCAGTGCTGGATTGGATGGGGGTGCTATTGTTGGGCTTTGAGTGTTGGGGATGTGGCCTTTCTTGAGCCAGCAGCTTTCTGGATGACTCACCTATGTTTCCTCACCCTGTGTGTCTCTGTATTGCTCTCCTTGTTGTTGTGGCACCTTCAGACAGAGGCAGCCCACTGCTGCTCCCAGTCCCATGTATAGTTGGCTTCTGCACTGTCTTCTGTGCTTCACCATGCTGGCCTCTCTACACACAGCTTAGTAGCTTCAGGATTTACACAAACATGAATCATATCTAGTTCTCATATCCTCAATGCACCATTTGGCTAATGAAACATAAATCTCACAAAATCCTAATAACAAAAATATGAAGAAGTTTTTAGTACTCTTTACTTCTTATAGAGAATAGATGAATTTTCAAGTTTAAATAACATTTACTAGGCTGCTTAAATTTAGTGAATCAAGCCTCTTTGGAAATCTGTAACTATCATCCTCATCAGGGTTGGACTGAGCTGGCCATAGAAATCACCAACTTTGCAGTTGATGTGTGAAAAATTCTTGGTCATTTGCAAAAGTTTCAAGTGTTCTTGACTCTTCTTGTGTGGTTCTCTTTATAGCTGACCACCACCCATCTTTCTTACTGTTACAATATCTTGAGAAAGGGTCTATGTTTTATGTTTTCAAGCAAATTCCTTTGATGCTCATCTAAACTTCATTGGGCATGTAAACCAAACCAAAGTTTAGTGATCAATCCAGTCTTGCATCCTCTGATGAAATTCTTCATTCCATTACCCTCAAGAATCATGTATTCCCTTCTGGCATAAAGTCACACACTATAGTCAGAGTTGCACTCACTTTATTTTGGTATGAGGAATTGAACTCAGGACTTTGAGTTTGCCAGGCAGACGTTGTGCCACTGTACTAAATACCCCTGGCCTCTATATTCATTAAAGTAACAAGAGAGATGGGGAGGTCTGGCTTACTTGTCTAACTGGATGAGTTGTATTGCCAAATAGAAAACCCATGCATCCCAGAATCCAGAGAACTTTAGGCAAAGAGATAGAATCGGCTTCCTTTAGATTCCCACTCGAGTTTGAGTGTCATCCCCAACTGTGATATCAGGCTTTGTCCATCATAAAAACCAGAGCCCACTTTGGAATTATCAGTAGGATCTGGGCAGACTGCTTTGCTCCCGTGATGCCCAGCTGCTCCAGCCACATCCAGAAGTCCCCAAATCACAGTTATGTTTCCTTGGTCGGCACTGGGGTGGCAGCCAGGTCCACTAGATCGTGACTTATCACTAGAATTCTTGCTCATAAAGTGAACAGAAAATATGTATTAGTAAATTTCCTTTTTGATCTATTTCTTGGTACCAGCCCATCCTGGAAGGACGGTCCCAGGAGTGTGGTTATGCCAGGAAGATCTCTTTCATCTTTTGCTCAAGGAGGGGCTTTCTCTAGGGTGAGAAGTCAGCAGAAGAGGGATGCCAGTAGTGAGAAGTGGGCATGCTCAGTGGGTCGCCTCATCCAGAGTGTCTGCTCTTGCATGCCCACAGGAAAGATTAGTGTTTAAATTGAGATGGAGGCCTCTCTTCGTGAAACAGCTGTGTCCCTTATACTAAAGAACATTTAGGAACCCACAAGTGCTCATTTCCCTAAGTGCTAAACCTTGAACCTTGAAAATTTGGAAAAAAGATAAGACCCTAGGAGTAAATGATTAGACTTGCAGGAGGCCCTGGAGGTACTGATGGCTGTCAGGGGACCTGTGGCAAGTGAGTACCAGAAGAGGCTCACTAGGGTGGCAAGAAACAATAGAGAAGGGCTGCAGTCATTGAAGGATGTGGGCACAAACTGAAAGTGGTGTGTGTGTGGGTGTGTGGATGTGTGGTGTGTAATCACATATGCATAAATATAAATGCTTAGAAGGACTAGAGGAGACTCTCTTGTGGGACCTCAATGTATTCCTCAAAAGAACACTTCTGCTCCTGATGAAAGTGCAAAGCTTCTGATGACAGATACTAGAAAAAGCACTGCTTTTGTCCTACAGTGTTGAAATCAGCTCATGGTAAACTTGAAGGACAAAGGCAGCTTCAGGTTCAAGGAGAAAAGCAATTTATTGACTCAGGCAAGTTGACTGTAACACCACCTGTGAACCAAGACATGCCTTTTCTTCAGGAGCACAGGCTGAAGATTCAGGAATGCATAAAGTTGCCTCCTACTTGTAAATCTCTCCCATTAACCATCGTTTGTTGTGGGAACCAGAATGGAAATGTGGTAAAGGGGGCATATGACTACCTCAATTCTCATGCCTCATGAGTTGAACTCTATAGTCAGATTGATGCCAGATAACCATGTCATCTCTGCCAAGTTTATCTCATCTCTGGGGAATAGTCTTACTTTCTTATCTGTAGAGACAGAAAGTCACCAAGACTGATTTATATGTGTAGAAAAATACAATGTTGAGCTGGTTGTGCAATGGCTTCGGCTTTCTGTAGTAGCAGAGCAGAGGGATGGCAAGAATTTCTTACAGAAATAGCACCTAGAAAAAAAAGAAAGAAATAGCATCTAGAATGTTTTACAAATGTGGGAAGATGTTTGAAACTGTACAATGTGTTGTTGTTGGTGTTGCAATTCTATATCCAGTGAGGTGTTGGGGCAGTGCAATCCTGTGTACAATAAATATAGCTTATCATTACTGAACTTGAGTTACAAGTTATTTTCTATGACTTTTCAACCTTATTGCCAAATCTCTTCCACCCACAAGAATGTGCTTCCATTCTTCCAGGTGTCCTCTCATTTTTTTCTGTGGGTCTGGTTTAACAGGGTACAGGGAAGAGTGAAAGATCTGGCTGAGAGGCAGATTGCATATGACTCTGCTGGTTCCAGTGCAGAAGACTGCCAGCCCATGCCTCAATCTTCATGGTCTTTTGACAGATTTGCCTCAAAAAATTCTATTCTGGAGCCTGCAGCCTGGTAGTGGCATCTGCACAGTACCATTGTGATGGCCATTAGTGGAGCATCAAGCTCTCATTCCTAAGCTCCCTGGAGTCAGAAAGGCTTCAGTGTCTTCTCTCCTCCAGGCCTTCCCTGCAAGCCATTATGTGACTCTGGATTCTGTGGCAATACTGTGACACTCATCATATGTGATAGGTTGCTCACTCCATCACTACTTTCCTAAAACTGAACACAGACCCCATGATCTCTGTGTAGATGTCCATTACAGTGGCTATCAAGCTTTCCTGCTGCCCCAACCATGTGTCAACCTGGATGCTGCTCATCTCCTATTCTTATGACATCTCCTTTCCAACAGGCTTTCTCTGCCTGTGTCTATGCACTGCACCTACTTCCCTTTTAGTCCAGGCTTCATTCTTCTTGTTAGTGAAATGAACGCAGCAGAGTCCTCCCTGTAGTGGAGGCCACACTGACAGTCCTTGCTTCCTGTGTACAGCACATTTCTATCAAGCAGCTGCTGTGCACATAATATGAAACCAAGTTTTCTGCCCTCACGGAGTTTGCATTCTGGTGATGAGACAGCCTTCCAACCTATAGGTAATAAAAGATGGGCTGTGTAGACGGCCTCGCTGAGCTAGCACTCACAGCTCTGCCTCACTTGGATCTAGCTGCTGGGCCTGGGTTTAGCTGGTTCTTTTTTGAGCAGGGAATGTTTACAGTCTCGTAAGTGTGTGCATCATCCTTGAACCAGGGGCTGCTAAAGAATAGCTCTTCTCATGGTCATAGATAAGGCAAAAACAGGCCTCAGTGAGCAGCCACTGTCTTGCTCTGCCTGCTCATGCCACATCTGCCAACATCCACAGTGAAGAGCAGGTTGTAGGAGAGGTTAACTCTGCCTCTCTCCATTGAGGTCGCACCCAGCTCAGGAATTAAATCAACATTAGATGGGTTAACAGGAGCAAAACATACAAATTTCATAAAATTTTATGTGACATGGGAGTCTCATAAGGAACTGAAGACCCCAAGAAGTGGCAGAACTCATATGATTTTCTGTTAGGTCAAACAAAGAAGAGCAATAATGGAAATTATTAAATTTCACACAGAGGCTGCAGTGAGGTGAGAGTTCTGTTTCACTCCCAAAGTCCTTTGGTACGGAACTCTCTGTCATAACTCCCCTTGAAGCATGGTCCTTTTTACCCTAAACAAGAAGGGCATCTTTCACATAGGCATTTTCATCCTGTTTTGAGGAAGAAAGGGAAGATTAGAACACCTTTCTTGTACTATTTTTAAATGCCTTTAGCACAAAGTAACCCTTATGCTGAAATGCTAAAGTTAAGAGTGGCACATTTTGTCAGTCTTCAAAGCTGTGTGGCTCAGCCCCAGCTATTTCTGAGATGGGGAGGCACAAGCAGCTTCCTATGGAAGGAAGGGCAAAGCCAGTTGGCAAGGACCTAGTGCAGGGAGCAATGAAGATTGGGAACAGTAGTGCAAATCTACTAAAGAGTGATAAATATAATGGAGAGAATTAATTAAACAAAATAAAGGAACCGGGAATCCAAGATGGGGACATTGCAAGAAAGATCCGCAGGAGGTCAATGTGAGCACCGTGACTTTCTGGGGAAGAGTTCTTCAGCAGAAGAGCCAGCGCAAGAGCCCTAGGGTACTCACGTGGAGAGTATGAGGAGCATTCCACAGCTCATGGGTCACTTTGCAATAAGTGAGAAGATGAGCGAAGAGCAGGGGTGGCTTCAGAGCACACAGTGAGGTCACTGTGAGGACATGAGTGCGCTTCTGACTGACTCAGGAAATCCTGCAGACTGAACACAAGAGGGAGAGGCTATAGCTTGACTTTAAATACAGGACCTGCTTTCTGGTTGAAGAATAAAGACTTTTTCAATGAGTTTTCACTGGGATCCAGGTTAGGATGATGGCTCTCTTTCCTGCTTCACCTCTTCCCTGCCTTTGCAGCTCTTGGTGACACTTTGTTGAGCCCTAATTCCTCTATTGAACTTGCAAATTCAATCCAAAGCTGAAGTTTTCACTGCCTTCCTTATCATTTCGTCCTCAACACAGCCCCTGGGTGAATGACGATTGCCCATGTCCATAGGCAGAGTCTGGGGCCAAACAAAAACAGCAAGAATCCCTCCATAATTTTCTGGGGTCCCGCAGGGACCTGGGACAACCAACTGCAGAAATGTGCAGGGGTGCAGGCCTTTCCTCCAGGATGCAGCTCAGTTCTCTGACCAGTGAGAGCGCCATCTAGTCTTCACGGTGGGGAGGAGGCAGCTTTGAGTGTGATCCAAAATGAAGTGTAAAGAGGGCCCGTCAAAGCTGAGTGACCGATATTAGGTTATTTTTATGCTAACTAAAACCAACTGCAAGTCATGGACTGAGCTAAGAGGCTGCTGAAAGAGGCCACAGCCCAGCAGGCGTGCTTGGCAGACAGGTAGTACCAGTTATTAGGAAAAAGGAAAGCTGCTTTTCATTCTCATCATTCAATAAGTTAAAACACCTTAATCAAACAGTTACACAGTGCACCCTGGGATCTTCTCTGCATGCCTCCTTTGCCAAATTTCTACCCTGTCCACAGTGCTCCTCTACTCCCTGGCTCTGATGACCATTTCCCAGCAGGCAGCTCTCCTGAACAGTTCACAGCTCCCATCTTTCCCCCAAATTTAGGAACCATATACTGAATTGATTGCTGCACATTTTTCCTTAGACATCCAAAAGGCATCTGAAATTCATCAGGCCCAGACCTTAAAGGCTCAGTTTCCAGTCCTGCTCCTCCTCCAGTTGGTTCTTTATGGAGATAGATGTGGGCAGATGACCCTAGTGCCCATAGTCAACCAAAGTGGAGTCATTATAGTACTGGGGGACTTGTATGGGACTTGATTGGAGTGGGCACTGGTGCCTTTTCTATCTCCCATCTTATCATGAGTTGTCTTGCTTTTCTTTTTTTACTGGGGATTGAACTCAAGACTTTGTGTTTGTCAGGCAAGCACTAATACCTCTGAACTATTTCCCTGGCCCCTCCATGAGTCTTTTTGAATAGGAGGCTTTCTTGACATTGTACAGGAGGGAGGAGACAATCTTCCAGTCACTGAATACCACTGTACATGCCAGGAAGATTCAGAGAGCTAGAAGGAATGTGGTTGCTCTCCTGAGGCCTTGAGGGTACAGGGGACTGAAATGCATGCCCCAAGGAAACTCCAGTCAGGAGCCTGACACATGGAAGCTCTCAGGATGCATTTACAGAGAAGCTGGATAGCCTATTCTCTCTCTTTCCCCACTCTGTATCAGTTGCAGGGATCTTGTCAGTTTTGCTTCTTAAATATCTAATGTCTCGAATGTTTTGTCTCCAATATCAATACCCTGTTTGATGATAGAAAATATCTTCCACATCCTCGGTGAGCTCCAGGGCTTGACACTCTGTAAAGCATTGTCTGTCAGAGCAGAAACCAGGAAGCTGTTGTCCCTGTTCTGTGCCTAACACTATGGCCAGCATTGCATACATTGGAGAAGATTAATGGCTATTGGTTAACTGAGAAGAATTTTTAAACTTGCATTAAATATACTTATTATTATTAGACTGACATGATTATTATCATTTACTCTTGGTCCTCCAAAAAGCTCTCAAATTTGTTTAGAAAGTACCAGAAAATCTCTATTTTCTACTTAAAAAAGTAATTTGAAAGATATAAAAAAAATTAGTAGAGTGACCCCATGAATTTAGGAATAATTTTTTTTGTTTTTTGTTTTTTATTTTTTAGGGAAGGGTCTACAGGGTGTTCAGGGTCTCACTACTAGATGGGACTCATAGTGCTCCACATGTTTACAGCCTCCCAAGAGCTGGGATTGGGTGTAAAACACCATGCCCAATCTCAATTGCCATGTCGGTGCACCCCAGGGGCAGGGGTGGGGTAGGCACAGCAGGCCAGGAGATCAAACCCTCAGCCCCTGCACCTCACTCACTGCTATGTGTTTGTTTAATGTCTGTTCTTTCCAATTTAGAGGAATAATGATACCCTAAACCTAGGACAGTGTCTAGCACATAGTAGAGCCTCATACTTTTTATTTTTTTGATATAGAAACATGGTTTTTATCCTATTTACTTCTTCAGTGTCTTTCCCCCCTTTCCTCTCCATTATGTTGAAGATACAGGCACTGGACACTGTCCAAAAGGAAATCAGCTCTCCGGATGAGACAAAATTAGCTTAACCAAAAGAAACAGCCTGCATGGAGGGAGATGGTGTTTTCAGCTTTGAAAAGTAGCTTTAAAGGCTTAAAGCAGTAACCTGGATTCCTCTGGACACTGCAGAATTTCTTGCTGGCTTTCTCTTTCCTCCCTGCTCACTGATAGTCTTCCATTTATTTAGTCAATCAGTTGGTAAATCATACAGGAACGGAACATTTGCTGAATACCAGACACTTGGGACACCAAAAGATTGCCCTGTATTTGTTGGGTCAACAGCCTCACAAAGGAACATATAAACACTTTCTGTAAAGGGACAGACGGTAAGTGGCCTAGGCTTTGAGGGTCATCTAACTACTCACTGCTTATTGGACACAGATGCAGCCACAAACAACATATAAGATGTCTGCTCCAATAAAGTTTAATTTACGAAATCACACTTGGCCTCCAGCCATAGTGTGCAGACCTCTGGTCTAGAGAGAAGATAGACAGAAGACAGACAAATAAGAGAGGATGCTGAAGTAGGTGTGACAAGAAAGGCAAGGACAGTGGGTTAGGAGCACAGCAGAGGCCCTTCCCAGCCCCGCCTGTGCTGGTCTTTCACCTACATGGGCCTGGCCCTGGTGATCAGCTGACAGTGAAGAAAAAGCAGGGAAGAAGAAGAAAGGAGGAGGGGGAGGAAGAAAAAGCCAGGAGCTGTAACTGTACATCAGGGGCTGGAGTATAAGTGGAAGAACAGGGGCTTAGCATTCTAAAGGTTCCTCGGTCCATCACCAGCAATGCAAAAAAAAAAAAAAAAAAAAAAAAAAGTAATTTCAGTTGTTGCAAGTTATTAAAGTATTTTGTATATCATTTTTCTTTAAAGCTTGTTGTGGTTTGTGCTTTTTTAAATTTTTATTTTCTAATATTAAGATATTTTTTCTGATCTTCCTTATGAGTCAGTGCCTCCCTTTCACAAGGTTTCAGGGACTGCTCTCTCCAAAAATAGCACTCTTTACCCTTGTGAGCAACACAAGCATTTAGTTCAAGAGGTCATAGAAAGTTGGAATCTGAAATGTGAATTATCTTTTGCACATTATCTCAGATTATGCTTAAGCTGTCAAGCCGAGGGGAAGAAAGACATATGATCTTATTCACTAAAAACTGGAAAATCTCCATATGCAAAAGCCCCTTGGAGATTGGCTCATCTCACCTGCTCATTTTACAGAACTGGATTCCGAGGCCAACCCATGGCCCTCATAGCACACACACCCCTCCCCAGGATTCCTTCCTGGCTTCCCCTGACCTATAACTGTAGAGACACTGGGCAGGTTGTCAAAGATTTGCCCAAATTCCCTTCGTTTTTGTTCATGCATGAATTCATATGTATTTGCATTATTATCCTATACTGATTTTTATTTTTAGAGAAACATTTTGGGATCCAGTCTACTGCTTTTCTAGCTTTATGTAAAACAACTAAATCAGAAAATAATTTTTGTGCTGTGCTTCACAAATTCCACAATTGCATTCCTATTTTAATGTTGAACCCATCTGATAATAGGTTTCATAAACCATCCTTATTTTGGTACATGTTGATTGTGGATGTGTTTCCAGTGTCCACAGTCTTTGGGGACATGGCTTCATTTTCAGGTACTCTATGCAGAGGACACTATTCTTCATATTTCTCTGATTAAAGGAATGAAAGATCCAGCATCTTATTGCTTTTCATTCACTCACTTCAAGAATTAATACAGAGCCAACATGAGACCATCTGTGAGGGCTTTTGTGAGTGGGCAACAAATGTTGTGTCTTTTTTAAACCACTATAGCGCCAATAATTTCTTCTGTTAAGTAGCTCCCAACATTCACAGCCAATGGACTGATTTTGCACACATTAATATTTCCTGTCATGGGATTTGGGGATACAGCAGAAGAATTTATTTCATAGTGGGGTGCTTATCTACACAAGATCTGTCTTCATATCTTTCTCAATTTAGCAGAATGCTTTTGCAGTAGATCTGGGCATTATCTGCTTCTGTTTTTTACAGAGGACAAAACAAAGAAAGATATGTGCATGAGTTAGTGTGTATGACCGATAGCATCTCCAACTGCTAAATAGTTGTGTCACACAGCAGCTTTATGCAAATAATGTACCTAGAAATGATTTTATGTTAAATCTAACTTTAACTTATTTTACTGTACATATTGATATTCTCAATAGAGTATACCTTGAGATTATAGTCCTAAAGTACTAGGACACTTAGAAATATAATTTTGATAATCCTTGAAATAAAAGCCCTATTAATTAGGGGATGGGGTGGTATTTTGATAATTTTATGAGATGCATTTATCTCCCATAAAATAAAAAGACCCTTTTAAAGAATTTTTAGTTCCATTTTGTTACATCAACAATTATTTCATTATGATTTACTCATTATTTGAAATTTCCAGTGTTTGCTTAATAGTATAAATATCAGCAAGGAAAGGATGGATATTACTGGTGATACGACATTTCTTTTTTTCTTTCCTTTTCTTTCTTTCTTTTTTTCTTTCTTTTCTTTTTTTTTTTTTTTTTTTTTTGCGGGACTGGGGATTGAACTCAGGCCCTTGCACTTGCCAGGGTAGCGCTTACCTCACTGAGCCATCTCCCAGGCCCCTGATATGTCATTTCAATGAGTGACCATAAAGGATGTGTGACTTCTTTGATTTTGACCTAATTCTATAAAAGTAAAGAATTTTATATTAAATTTCTAATATCTATTATTAATATTGTAATATTTATACTCTAACACTTCAAGGAGGTAATGGGTTACATTTGGGCAGATCTGTCAACTGTAATTATATATGGAAATGTAATGAATAAAGTATAGCAACATCAAATAAGTAGCTTTCAAATTTGAAACTTCAAAGTCCTTCCATAACCATGCTTTGTATTTTTATTTTACATGGCTCATTTCAATAAATAATAAGAAATTATAAATATTAGAACCCAATTCAACCACACTTGAAACATTATATACACCTAAAACACATATACATGCTTGTAACTTATAGAACCAGTATTATTTTTTTGGTCTCATTTGTAATTTATGGGGAATTGGAACCTTTGATAAAGGTAGAGAGCACACCATGAAAACAGGCAGCATGACTCCTTAATGTCACCTAGTTCTATTTTACCAAAAATGTTTTCATGTATTTTTCTCTAGTTTCTTGGTGAAACTAACTCATCCCTACCTCTTAGGCCTTAGTTCATCTTTTTCTTTCCTTGCAGACATGCTCTGCCTGGCCCACATTGGATTCAGTTGTCTTACTAATGTAACAACATTTCCTCTGGAAATGTCTGCATTAGATTTCCTCGAGAGCAGCAGTGTGACCCCTCCCCAACTCTTCCACTGGATCCAGAACACAAGAGTTTCACAGTTAGCATTGGTGATTTAATCATTGATATGGCAGGTTGAGAGCAGTGCAGGTGACATGTAATAAATGCTAAGTTTTGTTTTCTAGGCATCACAAGAAGTTAGGAAGTTCCTGGGAGGATTAGTGGCAAAGTTTTTAAGAAAAAGCTAGAAGAGACTGGAAGAGACTGGACTGGAGCTAACCTTGACATTTCTTGGAAAAAAAATAGAGATAGGAAGGATCTTGCACATAGGGATAAGACCTAAAAGAGAAAAAGCAGAGACTGGCTAGTGAGAAACAGAATTTCAGACTAAAAAATAGACATTTTGTGAGGCTGTTGTAGGTTACAGAAGGTCCTGAAAGTCAAAAGGAAAGCCCGGGGCCTGAATTGATTGATAGTGGGTAACTGCTTCATTTGGGGGGGTGGGCTAAGGAAGGCCATGATGAAAACTTTTTAGGGAACTGTTGACACTACTGCTAGGATGTTCTTATTGGATGGGATAGGCAGTGGAGGTGGTTGAGGATTGAGCAGGGCATACACAGGGCAGGTGCTGATGTGGGGCTCAGCCATGATGATGCCATGAATTGGAAGGCTCAAGATGTACATATGCTTTCAAGCAAGCCCGAAAATGTTTGCTTTGGAAAGCATCGTATTTTGCCACTTTGTATCTTTATGTATCTGGTTTTATAGCACTTATTTTGTAGGTAATCTGCATACCAGGAAGTACCTATTTTAAAGATATATCTATGACATAGAAAAAGTAGTACTACTTGAAATTTTCACATTTCTCTCCATGATAGTACACAGAGTAAGTTAACTTAGCAATAGAGATGTAATTACTCTGATAGAGAGCTTTTAAACAAAGCCCAAGATACTTGCAAGAAAATGTCACAAGAAACAGAAAATCAAGTTGTTGTTCAAGAATAAAGCAGCATATTAATAATATGTGAATTTGCAGTGTTGGGGGCAGATATTGGTGGGATCAAACTTTGGAACAAATGCTGAGGTTAGAACTTCTCTTGAATTTAATAATATTTACTGCCACCGATGGGATATAAAATTACTGAATAAGCACTTAAGATGGAAAGAGAATTTTAGGGAAGGAGATTGCCATGGTTTAGCCCTCAAATACCCCTCATAGCCCTTGTGTTAAAGGCTGGATACACTGCTTGGCACTAATAGGTCTAGAGCCTTTTTACGCAGTAGGACCTCCTAGGAGGAAATGAAATCCCTAGGGGTGACTCCTTGAGCCCCAGACCCTTCCTCTTCCACTCTTGCCTTCCAACCACCCTGGAGGGCAAAGCTTCCTAGATCGCATGGTCCTGTCCTGATGTACTGTGTTACCAAAGGCCAAAACAACAGAGCCAGTTGATTAAAAACTCACCCCTCCATGACTGTGAAGCAAAATAAACCTTACCATTTACAAGTTTTTTTATCCCATGTATTTGTTACAATAAAAATAAACTATATTGCTGCAGGCTACTAGAGAGAGAGGTTACATTTTCTTAATCCTTTCTAACGTATTTATACTTTTTTGGGGATACAGGTAATCAAACCCAGGACCTTTCTCTTGACAGGCAGGTGTTGTGCCACTGAGCTATAACCCTGGTCCTCTAGCATATTCACAATATCTCATATTATATTTACTAAAATCTTTGAGAAAAAGAAGAGGCACTTTATTAATTCATTCAATGTTTTCTCTTGATATGACCTGAGTGCACTAAGACATGAGTTGTCTCAGAACCCCTTCCTCCATCTCTGAAGGTAGGACAGTGGTCTCTGAATTCATCCTTATGTGACATTTTCCTCAATATGACTCAATTCCTCATGTCTTCAGCTGTATAAAACTATTTCCTAAGGAAATAGACCCCATCTGTCATGGCTTAGATGTCCCCTAAAAGCCTCATATGTTCACAGGTGTGGCTTTCCAGAGCTCACTGGATCTAGGGATTAAGAGTGTGCAGTACTAACTGAGTCCACTGATTGGTTGAGTATAGCTCTAGGTGTGGATCCTGGAAAGGCCCACTCTGGGTGTCGGTGAACCACCTAGAAGCTTATAGCATGGATGGAATAAAAGGGAAAAGAGGCTTGCTTGCTGCCTCCTACCTGCTCTGTCATGGGCTCTTTCTCCACTGTGATGCCCCGTCTGCCATACCACCCTGCCTTAGAGCCAGCAAACCTTGGATTGAAGCCTTTTCAAACTGTGAGGTGTTTCCTCCTTTAACTTGTAGATGTCAGGTATTTTGTCCCAGCAATGAGTAAAGTAACTAAGACACCATTCTTGTTCATTTCTATGGGACAATGATACAGAAATGCCTGGCATATAGTAGCTCTTCTACAGTATTGATAGAGTAAATGAATGAAAAATGTGGACATAAACATTTTGTATGGGTATATTTTCTATACTGAAATATTGAAAATTAGCCCAGAGAGCCAATAAAGCAAGCCCCTTTTGGTATAGCAGGATGGACTGAGTGAAGGCGTCAGAACGTGAGCAGAAATTCAATGAATAGAAAGATTTGTTCTAATAGTATTTGTGGACATGATATCATGTCTGAATCTTATACTATGAATAACCACTAAAAAGACAACAATATGCAATGTATTAATTATTGAAAATGTCCTACTAATCGGTTTTGAAACTGTCTCAGTGTTATTTCTCAGTAAAATTATTAAAAACAAAAAAGAAGAACATGAGCAGAGGAGGCAAGAGTCAATTGAAAGGGTAGTTAATGAGATTGTTGAGGATCTGCCAGGCCTTAATAGGACTCTAGCTCTATGCAGACTAATGGGCAAATGAACTTCTTCAGGATTTAAGCTTGGCTGCTGGAAGGAATTTTGAAAGTTATTCAACTGTTAAAAACTTACTCTATTTTTTATTTTCTGAAAGTTGAGTCTACCAATTAATATCTTGGATCAAGGATCTCTCCAGTGACAGGGACTACTCACTTGGCTAACTCAAATAACAAACTACAATGTAAGTGTACCAACATGCCATCTCTAGCTTTTCTAGGGGCAGCGCTATGTTGGAGACTCCTTTGTTAGTGCATCTGACAGTTAATAGGGAGTTTTGCTAAGTACGGGTTACATTAGCACTCATTTGATTTCTGACATTTTGGTTGTTTATTATTTGTTTGGTTATAAGCTATCCCTAACTAAATGGGATATAAAGTGACAGTTGTTAAAGTGATACATTTGAGTCATTTAATGGTGTAGCTTCTCTCCTCTAATTATTTTTTCTCTAATACGATGTTAAAGTAAGTTCCCAGGAGTGAGAGCTATCTATGTATAGAGTTGGTAGACAGCTTTGAAAGATCACTAACTGGGACATAGCATCTATGTTAGTGTTCTACAAGCAAAATAGAGTTAGCAACACATGTAATTTGTAAGAGTCAAATTTTCACTAAAAAATTGAAAGATTTTTCTCCCACCAGTGAGAAAAATTTACTTTTACTTCCTTAAGGGTTTGTTTTGTTTTGGCGTTTGTTTGTTTGTTTGTTTGTTTTGGGGGTTTTTTTTGTATTTTTAGGGAAGGGCCTAGGGAGGTGTTCAGGGTCTCACTACTAGATCAGACTTGTAGTGATCCACCTGTTTACAGCCTTCCAAGAGCTGGGATTACAGGCTTGCTCCAACCACACCCAGTCTCAACTGCTGTCTCAGCATGCCCTCGGGCAGGGCCAGCATGGCAGGCCTGGGGATCAAATTCTTATGGGGATTTTAACTCAACTTTTAAATTCTAACCTACTTTGCATTTTGGGTAATTCTGAATGCATATGTTTCTATGCAGTTTTCATTCTTTGGGGCAGATGAAGAAATCTGATCGCCATGCATTGAAATTGGATCCTCCACCACTACCACTCTAGGAGTGTATTTCTGTCATGCTGTCTAAATGGGACTTTTTCATTCTCTAAACCTATTCAAGTAACATGCTATTGTGTAACACATTTCCCTGTGACTCAGTGGCACTGGAAGCAATGACTGTTGTCCTTCACCATTCTAATGGGTCAGGAATTTGTGAGGGCTTAGCAGGCTGTTTTCTAAAGTTAGAAACAAAATGGCAGCCAGAGCTCTGACCATGTCTGAGCTTGCCTTTAGATGAGCAGAGCACTTTAAAGATGAGACGCTTAATTGGCTGTAAAGTCAGTGCTAGCTGTTGCCGGAGACCTTGGTTCCTCACCTGGTGGGCTGTTCCATTACTACTTGAATGTCCCCTGAAGAGGCTGCTCACTTCTAGAGGGCTTATGATGTGCAGAGAGCACAGATAGACACTGATGTGTCTTTTCTGATGAAAATCTAAAGTTGTCTCCTGTCATTTCTGCAACTGTCCTCATGTGCGTAGATCGGCCCACTCACAGTGAAAATGAACAACACAAGCAACAAGAATCATGGAAGAACAACTTGGAGGGAGCTTACCACAACCTGTTAATATTTTTTTGTATCTTTATATAATTTAAAATATTCAGCCCTGTATGACAACTACTTACGCCCTCTGCTGCTCCACCACATTTGTATTTTCCTGGGTGTTTGAACTTACTTCCTTATCTGACATGTCTTGAAATTTCTAGCACATTGTATTCAACATATGTTACACTCACTGAGAAGTTGGGGCCACATTTCTCTCTCAATGAGTATATGAAGAGGCACATGCAAGAAAAGTAACAGATGAACAGAGAAACTTACTTTGATGAGGAAAGAGAGAGAGAGAGTGAAAAATGAGGTAGAAAGCAGATTGAGCTTCATGTGCCACTATAGAAATATAAAAACATTGATAACATTTTTACAGTTACGAAAAATCTAATTTTATAAAAGTTTATATGTTTGGAGTACTGTTCAGTGATAGTCTACTTTATGTAATATTTGTGAATGATTTACCAGATTTGTTTTTACTAAAACCCCTTTAATCATGCTTAATATTCTATGAACAAAAAAAATCCTTGGATTACTCTTTTAATAAAAACTTAGAAATCATTGCTTACAAATAACTTCAGTAATTTCAAGAGAGACATTTATAAGTCTTTGTACATATGACTGAGAACTTTATTTAACCTTTAATTAACTTGTCTATAGCCTGGCTTATTGGGGTAAAATTATTTGTAGATTGATCAATTAACATTTATATATAATTTGAGCAAAGGGCACAGACAAATGTCAGGAGGAACAAAAGACCCATGAGAAATAAGTCCTGAAAAGTCCTCCTCAAAAATGTCACTCCCATCCATCTTTTCACTGCCACCCTTGTAGTCACCACTACACTGCGGTCCAGTGCTTTAGTGACTCATGCCTAAATTGCTAAGATGACCTTCTCGTAGTTTTCACTACTTTTAGCCTCTTTCCCTCCAGACCTTTTTCAGAGTTATACTTATTAAAACTTCATGCCCCTCCCATGCTTAAAAACTTCTTTAATTTGTTGAGATTTCATAACAAAGCACTAGAAATTGAGTAGTTGATAAATAACAAAAATTTATTTTTTTATAGTTCTGGAGGCTTATGAAGTCCAAGGTCCAGTACTCGCAGGTTCAGAGTCTGATGAGAACCGAGAACCTGCTTTCTGCTTTCTGCTTTCTTCGTGCCTTCTCACTGTGTCTTCATGTGGTGGAAGGAGAAAGAGAGACTTCTAAGGTCCTTTTAATAAAGGCACTAATTTCATTCATAAGAGCTCCACCCTCATGACCTAATGCCTCTCTCAAACTCCACCTCCAGATACTATGATGACGTACCAACACATGAATCTGGAGAAGATGCAAACATGCAGACCACAGCGGACACCATCAGTTGGTCCCACAATCAGAGTCACTTCTGTCCTCAATCAGAATCTGGCACTGTCCTCCTATCTTTTCTCTCGCTCTATTCCCAATACATCCTGTCCATCACCCTCCTGATTGTCTACTTCAAGAATTCTTCTCCATGTCTGTGTTCTCCCTCTGCCTAGAAATCACTTTTATTTTTAGTGCTCTTGTATCAATCAACCCCCTCCTTTTAAATTTAGCTCCAGGGGCTGGCCAGATAGCTCAGAGAACTAAAGCTCCGGATTAGGCAGAGCACAGCAACCAGAGTTTGATCCCCATGCCATGTTGGCCCCACCCGCTGGGGCCCACTGCAATGATTGAGACTGGGAGTGGTGTTGTGTACCTGTAATCCTAGTGCATGGGAGGCTGAAAACAGGAGGGTCACTACAAGTTTGATCTCTGTAGTGAGAACTGGAATACCCTGTACTAAATATATTAAAAATCAATTAATCAATCAATCCTGCTCTGGTTCCCTAGTGGAGACATCCTGACTCATTAATTCTCCTTTCTCTTAACCTCTGTGTTTTCAAAATTTGACAACTACCTATCTTTCCTCATGTAAATCTTGTGTCCATACCTTATAGGTACATCTTTAATTCTGACTGTAGCTGAGTGCTATAATTTTATGTTTTTATTTTTGCCTCCTCTATAGGGCTGTCTATTAGCTTTTATTGAGTTCTGTTCTATATGTGAAAAATTCTACAGATGTTCAAATATTTTCTCCAGATTTCCACGTGTTGAGACCAGATTAGATATCTGTAAGACTTAATCTGTCACTGTGTCAAAGCAAAATAGTAATTTTCACATAGCTTATGTATGAAAGAAGAAGGTAAAATAGAGCAACTATATCAGGTAACAGTGAATAGAAAAGGTATGCACATATGCATTTAGGGGAATGGCAGGTGAGAAATAGAAAAATGTTATATTTTATCATCTTCAAAGAAAAGTTGTTAAAAGCAAAAAGGTTGAAAGTTTGTGCAGTTTATGCCTAGTTAGTTATGGCCTTGGAAGTAGGAATGAAGCTATAAAAGGACTTTAGTAGCTCAGAGAAGGGACACACATAAGCACATTCAGAGACCCTTGCTCAGAATAAGCTGATCAATTAGTAGTAGATCTATGTGTTAACATTCCACAGGATATGTTTCTGCTTTGTTTTGTATTAGGTATTGCTTTAAAATAAGTGGGTTAACAGAATTTTGGAAATCTTTAAGTTTCAAAGAAACTGTCTTCTATGATATTAATATTTAATTTTATTTATTTATTTATTTATTTATTTATTTATTTATTTGGTATACAGTCTAGCTATGCAGCTTGGCCTCATAGTGATTTTCCTGTCTCAGCCTCCCCATTGCTGGAATTATGGGTGTGCACCACCATACCCGGTTTTGGGCTGGCACAGCATGTGGTACTAAAGATTGAATCTAGATCTTGCACTTGCTTGGCAGGTTCTTAAACCACTGAGCTCTCTCCGCAGCTTGATATTAATATTTAATGTTAATTCAGTTAGTTAAAGGACTTTTGAGGAGCACTTACAGTGACTAAAAATCAGTTATAAATGAGCATGTTTTATATTTGTTATCATTACATAAGGAATAGACTTATCTAAATTGACTCTAATAATGCTCTTGCTATTAAGATTGCCTTTGGGCTGATCTCAAATTAATATATTTAATTTTTTTCTTATTGACATAAACATGTACTTCATTTGCCAGAGAAAATCACACGATTTTTAGTAGATTTGTTTTCTTATCAAGTGTTTAAAGAGAATTCAAAAATTTGGATGTTGCATTGATTAGTAATATTCTGATCAGAATTTGAGAAACTGAATATTTGGATGGAAAAGAGGCAGCAGAATAGACAGAATCTTACAATAGATACATCCTTCTTAGGTGATTTTTATTTCTATACTACTTTGTATTTGCCTGCAAAATAAAACTGACTGTTGAACATGTCTATTTTGGTGCAATCATAATTTTTTTCTTTTAATTTTGGGGAAGTTCAGACTTGATATATCCCTGAAATTAGATTCAAGAGACATTTATTTAAAGTCTTTCAATTCCTAATAGTATGGGAATACCAACATAGACACAGTAGAGACTTAAGGTCACAGTCTATAGGAGAGAAGTCATCAATATTATGATGCAGTAACGGATCAGTAGAAACAGATAAAATGGATGGGGTAATTTAGTAGCTTAATTGGTAATTATGATGCAGGGAACACTTGCAAAAAGTGATGGCATTTGAGTAAACTTTTGATCAATTTATTGATATGTAATTGACATAAAATATAAACTAGGAACATCAGCATTCTATATAGTACATAGAGGGTCTCCAGCATTTAGATGCAGCCTAGATACCTGTTATGGCTGACGTCTGGATGTTATGTCAAAGCCTCCTGTGGTCATAGGTAGGGGTTTTAGAGGTAGATGGATCTAGACTATGCGATGCTCACATCAAGTGTGTGAGGCTGGTATCAAGGGTATATTTTTACTGAATTAGCGCACTGATGAGTTTGGCATAGTTCTGGGAGTGGATATTGGGAACCCCACCCCCGGGTGTCAGCACCACCTGCGCCAATAGTGAGTCGTCTCAATACAATATAATGGACAGAAAGAGCTGCTGCGGTCCCTTCATGCTTGTGCTGCTTTTGCTGCCCTCTGCCTGCCATGAACTGTTTCTCCTCTCT